>JBAKBP010017388.1:0-49079 GCA_037953745.1 Lithodes maja
AATAGGTTGGGTTGCCAAAATGAGACCCTATAGTGACACATCTAGACTTAGGGTTCATGTGTGTGGTGAGATAAGGTGAAGGTGTGTGTGTGTGTGTGTGTGTGGGTTGTTGGGGGTTATGTGCGTGTTTGTGTCTGTGTGTTGGGATCTTTGTGGTGTGTGTGAGAGAGAGAGAGAGAAAGAGAGATTAGGTTGTTGTTCTTTGTCTGTGTGTGTGTGTGTGTGTGTGTGAGAGAGAGAGAGAGAGAGAGAGAGAGAGAGAGAGAGAGAGAGAAATTCTGTTGTTGTAGTTAAGTAAGTGTAAGTGTTCTGGTGGGGAGATTGTAGGCACCAATCGATCAGGGCTAGACCCAGGTGAGGGTTATAGGCATGTGATAAAGAGTCGCTGGAACTCCTGTTTCATTTGCTTGGCCTCTCTTACTGATTTTCTTTGTGCCTCATTTACACTGAGAGGAATCCAGCTAGCTCTCACAAACACCTCCTCCTCCTATCCACTTCACTACACTAAACATGCACACCACACTTCATTCCTCCACACCAAAATTTAAAAAAAACTAAAATGATGAATTCTAGCCCAGCCTCGGAGTCCCCAGGGGGGGGGGGGGGGGACCATAAATGCCCCCACACCCAACCGACCATCCCCTGACGACCCCACACAATTACCTGGACCTCGGCCTGTTACTCTTTCTATTAATTTCTGCAACATTCGCGGACTTTCCTCTAACTTTCACTCTGTTGAGCACCATCTCTCCTCCTACAAACCTGATCTTCTCTTCCTCACCGAAACTCAGGTGTCTGTCGCAACATCCAGCAGCCCCTTCTCTGTATCCTCCTACTTTCTCTATCCTAGTTTCAAAGCCAAAGGCGGATGTTGTGCATATTTGCACAACAAACTCACTTGCTCTCGTGTTCCCGATTTCGACTCCTCTGAATTCTCAACTTTATGGCTCAAACTTTCCTGTCATTCTCTTACTAAATATTTCTGTGCTGTCTATCTTTCCCCTAACTCTACCAACTTTCCCAAATTCTTTGACTATCTAAACTCTACAGTGGAACACATTCTATCCATTTCTCCTTTCTCAGAAATCTCTATCTTAGGAGATTTCAACGTTCACCACCGCCAATGGCTCTCCTCTCACACTACTGATCCACCTGGTGAACAAGCCTACGTCTTTTCTATCATAAATGACCTAGAGCAGTTAGTTCAGCAACCCACCCGTATCCCGGATCGCATCGGAGATCGGCCCAACATTCTTGACTTGTTTCTAACTTCTAACCCTTCTTCTTATACTGTCGATCTTTTCTCTCCTCTGGGCTCCTCCGACCATAAACTTATCTCTGTCACCTGTCCTATCTCTCCAGTACGGCCACCCGATTCTCCTAGCCGGCGGCGCTTGTGGCACTTTGGCGCTGCCGACTGGGAGGCTCTCCGGCAGTACTTCTTTGATTTCCCATGGAATGATTTCTGCTTCCGTGGCCGGGGACCCTCGGAGAGTGCTGAACGCATTACCGAGGTAATCCTATCGGGCATGGAAGCATACATTCCATTCTCCTTCTCTCAGACTAATGCTAAAAAGTCTTGGTTTACTCACGCCTGTTTTACTGCTGTCCGCAATAAGGAGGAAGCATTCAAACGGTACTGACGCCTTAAAACTCAAGACTCTCATTCTTCCTCTTTCTGCCCGGAATCAAGCCAAATCTGTTCTTTGACTTGCCAAAGTCACTCTTTCATCAATAATAAACGCACTGAACTATCCAACTCTAGCTCTTCCCAAACTTTCTGGCATCTAGCCAAAAACCTCTCCAACAATTTCTCTTCCTCGTCTTTCCCTTCCCTTTCCCACTCTGATGGCACAACCATCACTTCTTCCTCTGACAAAGCTAAACTCTTCGCTCAAACTTTTGCTAGAAACTCCACCTTGGATGATTCCGGTGCTATTCCTCCCTCTCCGCCCTCCTCTCTCTTACTTATGCCTAATATCCTAATCTCTTCTAAAGATGTACTTTCTACCCTCTCTGGGCTTAACACTAATAAGGCGTACGGTCCGGATGGTGTTCCTCCTGTTGTTCTCAAAAACTGTGCTTCCGTGCTGACTCCCTGCCTAGGAAAACTCTTTTGTCTCTGTCTATCCTCTAACGTCTTCCCTTCATGCTGGAAGTTTGCTCACATTCAACCTGTCCCAAAGAAGGGTGACCGCTCTCAACCCTCCAACTATCGTCCAATTGCTCTCATCTCTTGTCTTTCTAAAGTTTTTGAAACTATTCTTGCTTCCAAATTTCTTAAGCATTTCTCTTCTCATAATCTGCTCTCTGATCGCCAGTATGGCTTCCTTAAGGGCCGCTCTACTGGTGATCTTCTTTCATATCTTACTAACTCTTGGTCATCCTCCTTTCGGGACTTCGGTGAGACTTTTTCTGTTGCACTATACATATCGAAAGCCTTCGATAGAGTCTGGCATAAATCTTTAATTTCTAAACTACCCTCCTTCGGTTTCTATCCCTCCATCTGTGCCTTTGTCTCTAATTTCCTTTCCGGCCGTTCCATAGCCGCGGTTGTGGACGGCCATTGTTCACTTCCTCACCCTATAAACTCCGGTGTTCCTCAGGGCTCTGTCCTATCTCCTATTCTCTTTCTAATTTTTATAAATGATCTCCTTAACTGTACCTTAATTCCCATCCATTCATACGCAGACGACTCAACCTTACACTACTCCATTAGTTTTTCAGAACGCCCCAGCCAGCAATTCCTCAATGACAAACGTAATGAAGCCATAGAACTCTTAAATTCTGATCTAAATACTATTTCCAATTGGGGCAGAGAAAACCTTGTTAACTTTAATGCTTCCAAAACCCAATTTCTCCATCAATCTACCCGTCAGGATCTCCCAGCGGACTATCCCTTATTCTTCAACAATACAAAAATCAACCCTTCATCTTCTCTCAAATATTCTTGGTGTCTCTTTTTCTTCTGCTCTCATTTGGAAGGACCATATTACCAGTCTTGCTAAGGCAGCCTCCCAGAAGCTCGGTGTGCTCAACCGCCTTAGGGGGTTCTTTTCCCCTGCACAGCTTCTTGCTCTGTACAGGGGCATAGTGTGCCCTTGTATTGAGTATTGTTCACATGTGTGGGGAGGTTCCTCTCACACCGCTCTCCTAGACAAAGTTGAAAGGAAGGCCTTTCGTATCATTAACTCCCGTCCACTCACCAACTCTCTGCAGTCTCTCTCTCTCCGCCGCAATGTTGCATCTCTCTCACTATTCTATCGCTACTATAATAATCAGTGTTCCTCAGAGCTATCCCAGTGTATACCACCTCCTTTACGTAGGGCACGTGGTACCCGTCTTGCAACTCAATCCCACCCCTATTCTGTGCAACTCTCCAACCCAAGAGTGAAACGTTACTCTCAAACTTTCTTCTACTCAACAGCTGAGCTCTGAAACTCTCTCCCAGAATCAGTCTTTCCCTCTTCCTATGACTTAAATTGCTTCAAACTCCGTGTGTCCAGGCATTTTGGCTCGAACGTCCCTTGATTTTGGCCCTGTCACTCTTTCAACTATGGGGGAGGCACTCGCTATAGGCAGTAATGCCTTTTGCCTCCTCCCTCAATCACATAGAAAAAAAATGCGTTGGTGGTTATATGTGCTGGGTATTTCTGTCTGTAAATGTGTTTAAGGGACGGGGGAGGGGGAGGGGGGGGGTGCCAAGTAAGCCCCTCAGTGACAGATCTAGACATTGGGGGGAGGGATGGTTCACGGGAGCGGTGAGATAACAGACAGGCGAGGGAGAGAGGTGAGACGGAAAAAGGTTCACAGAAAATAAAAATAAATAAATAAATACGAGTCGTGTTGCATAAGAAGAAGAAAAAACAGCCAACACTATGCATAAACAGTACAATAATTATGTTACAAACGAAAACAAAATAAATACAGTAAAATAATGAGACGGAAGGAAAAAGAAGATTCCCCCCAAAATACGAACCGTGTTGCATACGAAGTAAAAACACCCACAATTATATGTAAAACACCCATAAATTAATTATATATGATATTGAGTAAATAATTATGCTGACTTCCACATACCTTACCTAATATGAAAAAAATCGTCCAATGATAGCCAGATAACTGAAAAGAAAGGCATAATACTGTCTTCTAAGATTAACACACTACATACAAACACCTCAAAGGAACACATAATTATAGATTCTGACCAACATGAACACGAGGAAAACTGTTCGATAAGAATGAATGGTAGGATGGAGATAGGAAGGAATAAGTAACACCCCGTTCTTAAATTTTTTTTTTTTTTTTTTTTTTTTTTTTTTTTAAGAGACAATGAACGGAGGAAGGAAAAACACAGATAAAACAAAAAGGTCCATGTGCCTAAAGGCATCCTCCATTCATAAAATGTGTAATCATCAATTACAAACCCCAATGTACTTGAATAAACTAATGAAAGCATATGGTCCTCCCGGGATTCCAATATAAAGAACGATAAAATGATAAGTGAATGAAAAGGGAATAAGAAGACAAGAGATTATGACCAAAGGAGCTAGGGAAATTTGATACCAAAATAAAAAAATAAATATAAATAAAACTGTGTAATATAGTCCAATGAACGAGAGAGAGAGAGAGAGAGAGAGAGAGAGAGAGAGAGAGAGAGAGAGAGAGAGAGGGGGGGCTGACTAATGGTAAAGGCACTAGACATGTGAAAAATAACTAGAATAAATGCCTCGTAAACATAAAATACAATATATATGATCACGAGTTAGAAGGGAAAAATGAACAGGGGATATATTGCGTAAGGGGGCCCACCTCGCTTTTTTTTCTCCTTTTCTTTCTCTCTTTGGCTTGTATCCATTCGGCCCCATTCAGCCTACTATTTTAAGACGTTTACCCCAATCCAGGTGTCAATATTTTCCTGGCGAGCGGTAGCGAGCCAGCATATACTGTATATATTTTATTTTGACAGCAAGCTAAATTTGTACATTTTTTGATAGAAAAATTTCTCCGGCGAAGCGGATTTATCCATACAATGCTGGCTGGCTATCGCTTGCCAGGAAGAAATCGACACCTGGATGGGGATAAACGTCTTAAAACAGTTGGCTGAATGGGGCCGAATGGATACAAGCCAGGGAAAGAGAGAAAAGGAGAGAAAGATAAAAACAAAGCCAGTGAGGGCCCTTAAACATTATAAATATAAAACAAAACCAAAATAATATACAATATTTATGGTAAGGGGAGAGAGATGAAACGAACACATATATACACTGTATATATACAGTATACACTATATATACTGTATACACTATATATACTGTATACACTATATATACAGTATACACTATATATACAGTATACACTCTATATACAGTATACACTATATATACAGTATACACTATATATACTGTATACACTATATATACAGTATATATACTGTATACACTATATATACTGTATACACTATATATACTGTATACACTATATATAGTGTATATATACTGTATACACTATATATACTGTATACACTATATATACTGTATACACTATATAGTATACACTATATATACAGTACTATACACTATATATACAGTATACACTATATATAGTGTATACAGTATACACTATATATAACAGTATACACTATATATACAGTATACACTATATATACTGTATACACTATATATACTGTATACACTATATATACTGTATACACTATATATACTGTATACACTATATATAGTGTATATATACTGTATACACTATATATACAGTATACACTATATATAGTGTATACAGTATACACTATATATACAGTATACACTATATATACAGTATACACTATATATACAGTATACACTATATATACAGTATACACTATATATAGTGTATACACTATATATACAGTATACACTATAATATACTGTATATATACTGTATACACTATATATACTGTATATATACTGTATACACTATATATACAGTATACACTATATATACTGTATACACTATATATACTGTATACACTATAATATACTGTATACACTATAATATACTGTATACTGTATCTGCCACACGGAGGTGTGGCAGAGTGGTCTTGCCATTGGGCTGGTAATCCAATGGACCCGGGTTCGAATCCCAATATGTCAATGGGAAGATATTATTGGGATGGAATTTGTGCTGTACCTAGTTTCAGTGCATTACCACAGCACACCGAAATGCCAAAACAAAATACCCTCATTGTTCCCTGATTAAATAGCACTGTATGAATATTCCCATATTCAAAATATGCTACAGGGGGGCAATGCCTAGTGAGTTACTTGCTCAATAGGTGGCGTTCTGAGAGTGAGGGTCCGAGCCTGGGGAGTGAGACTGTGAGGCGCAGAGGCGAAACAGCTTCAGAGATGGAGCTGGGTTCGAGCCGTGAAGTAGGTGCCTCGCAAGTCTCACTCCCTAGACTGGAACAAGACCTCACGGGCCTCACCGTGTTCAGCGGTAGAGTGTAAAGGCTATCAGCCTATGCCCGAGAGGGAGTAGTTGGAATATAGAAAAAAAAAAAAAAAAAAAAATACACTATATATACTGTATATATACTGTATACACTATATATACAGTATACACTATATATACTGTATACACTATAATATACTGTATACACTATATATATACTGTATATATACTGTATACAATATATATACAGTATACACTATATATACTGTATACACTATATATACTGTATATATACAGTATACACTATATATACAGTATACACTATATATACTGTATACACTATATATACTGTATACACTATATATACTGTATATATACAGTATACAATATATATACAGTATACACTATATATACAGTATACACTATATATACTGTATACACTATATATATACTGTATATATACTGTATACACTATATATACTGTATATATACTGTATACACTATATATACTGTATATATACTGTATACAATATATATACAGTATACACTATATATATACTGTATACACTATAATATACTGTATACACTATATATACTGTATATATACTGTATACACTATATATACTGTATATATACTGTATACACTATATATATACTGTATATATACTGTATACACTATATATACTGTATATTATACTGTATACACTATATATACTGTATATACTGTATACTGTATACACTATATATACTGTATATATATGACTCGTAAATATAAAACAAAATGATCAAACGTTAGAAGGGAAACATTAACAGGGGATATATTGCTTACAAAATGATAACTATATACATCAAAATATTATATGATATTTATGGTAAGGCGAGAGAGGTGAAACGAAAAATACAATAGTTAATATATATAAAATAGTTAATATATACTGTATATACTGTATATACCTGAAAATTATTCTTTGAAATAAAGGAAATGCGAAGTGGAAGGGGGATAGAAATGAGGGTAGATAGCCAATTAGTGATAAAGGGTGAGAGAGAGAGAGAGAGAGAGAGAGAGAGAGCACACTGATAGCTATATTGCGATATTTATTCCTATTTGCATGGACTAGTCAATACACACCACTCTCCTAGACAAAATTGAAAGGAAGGCCTTTCCTATCATTTAGGGGAGGTGTGGTGGAGTGGTCATGCCACTGGATTGGTAATCCAATGGACCCGGGTTCAAATCCCGATATGTCAATGGGAAGATATTATTGGGATTGAATTTGTGCTGTACCTAGTATCAGTGCATTACCACAAAGCCCACCGAAATGCCAAAAAAATACCCTCATTGTTCCCTGATTAAATAACACTGTATGAATATTCCCATATTCAAAATATGTTACAGGGGGACAATGCCTAGTGAGTTCACTGCTCAATAGGTGGCGTTCTGAGAGTGAGGGTCTGAGTCTGGAGGGTGAGACGGTGAAGCACTTGAGCGAAGCAACCAGCCGCTTCAGAGATGGAGCTGCTTCGAGCCATGATGGATGCTTCACATGTCTCACTCTCCAGACTGGAACAAGACCTCACGGGCTTCACTGTGTTGAGCGGTGGAATGTACAGGCTCTCAGCCTATGCCCGAGAGGGAGTAGATGGAATATAGAAAAAAAAAAAAAAAAAAAAAAAATTAACTCCCGTCCACTCACCAACTCTCTGCAATCTCTCTCTCTTCGCCGCAGTGTTGCATCTCTCTCGCTATTCTATCGCTAGTATAATAATCAGTGAGCCTCAGAGCTTTCCCAGTGTATACCACCTCCTTTACGTAGGGAACGTGGTACCCGTCTTGCAACACAATCCCACTCCTACTCTGTGCAACTCTCCAACCCAAGAGTGAAACGTTACTCTCAGTCTTTCTTCTATTCAACAGCTGTGACGCATGTCCAGTGTGAGCATGCTGTACAGAATGCCTAGTCATGCCCCACTCTCGCTAGGATCATCAGGGCAGGAACTTTGGCTGTAGTCTATGTATAGTTTCCTAACTTAGTTCATGTGAGCCGTTGTACTATAAGTATTATGAATATGTATTTTTTTTTCATCTGAGTCAACGAGTTCTATTTTATATCATTAGTTATAAGTATTGTGTGTAAAACTTATTTGTAATGATGGGAAGAGAAACAGCCACAGTTGGGGGTCAGTGGGTGCGCCAGGCGGGAGGTGGGCCTAACTCACTAGCACTCCCCCCTCCCCCCTCCCCTCAGTGCTAGGGGAGCCTTTGTCTATCCCAGAGGAGAGAGAGAAATTACGTAATGGTTGTCAGTGGGCGGTCCTCAGTAGTTCACGTTGGGCTCACTAGAGGGCCGGGTATAAAAAGGGAAGTCTAGCCATTTTTTCATCAGAACTCATTAGGCAGAGCGACTTCTCATTTCCCTTGCTAACTATATATATTCTTCTGACTGATGTGAACTTTCTCTACTACCTTACATTCTTATCTCCTCTTTTCCCTGCCTCTTTTAACTTCCATGGTCCCGTTGGTGCAGAGCTAGTCAGCCAACGTATTATCGCTTGAGTTCTCACGAGATACTTGCCTATTAGATAGTCTATTTTGGAAGGGTTAACTTAGAATAGGATTGATTTATGTTTGTTGCACTTGTATATGCATTTCCCTGTGTGTTATTATTATTATTCCTGTTTTCTGCTAGTCTAGGTAATGCTAGACTGGGGTAAGGCTTTTCTGTGTTACGAGTTGTTGTTTGATGCAGTGGTTAAGCGATAAACCTGCATACTCGTTTCGGTTCAGTGAAGCCTAGGTTGTCTTCGCGGCTGACTGTGTTGAGTTAATAATTTACAGTGCGTGAGGGCAAGAGCCTAACCACCCTGTATTTTATTAACAGTTTGTTTTTTTACTTTGTCAAGGAGCCGGGAGAAAACCAGATACAAGGGATCTGGATTTCTCAAAGTGCACTTGTTAGTTTTAACGTAATACTTTAAACAGTTGTGAGGACTTCGCTAGGCTATGAGCCATTTTTGCTCAGTCACTGCTACCTTTTGCCCACAGTACCCCAGCTAAACTTTACTCGATTAGTAGATACAGAATAGTATTGAAGCTTTCCTTATGTATGATATTGTTTATGCACTATTTATTTCATGTGTTGCAAGCTTGGCTACTTTAGTGATTAGTGGCCCACGAGCACAATCCGAGTAGGCTATTGCCGTTGCATTTGCGGAGTACTTCTTTTTAATGTTTGCCATTTACTATTGCATATTCTTTTAATTATTCTTATGCCAATTTAAACCTTTAATAGTATTTAATTGCCAGTGTTTTTGCTTATTGAATTACTGTTCAAAATCCGATACGTACTTCTTACGAGCATCCGAGAAGCATCTAACTTTTTTCAGAAGATTCCTTGCTCGATGCTTAACCCGGGAGCTGCGGGGAGACTCATAAGAGTTCCCCCGGCGCACTGCGGGGAGACTCTTAAGAGCAGAGCTTTTGAACGCGTACCAAAACCGCGCGTTTATAGTCAGGCGGCTGAAAATTGGTGTGGATATAGTACTACATGTCAACTCTCGATACCACCCCGCCAAACGCTCTCCCCGCACTCGTGCAAGCACCACGGCGCCAGTAACCACGCACTAGTCATGGAGCCCACACGTCCCTCACGCTCGCTCCCTGATGACACAACCAGCCCTCCTTCTGGTGGTGTTAGCCGTCGTGGAAAGCAGAGGGTGGCTGCCAAAGACCCTAGCTACCAGTACGACACGCCCTACAGCTCTGAGGACGAAACACCAGCACTCAAAGCACGAAAAACACGTGCAAGCAGGGCAATGGCACAGAGGTCATTGGTCTTTCGGGACACTGCCACCACGACCCAGGCCACTGCAACAACCACTACCACCACCACTACCACCACTGCCACCGGTACCAGCGACGCAGGAGGCCGCCCTAGGGCTGCAAAACCTGTGGGGTCAGGAAAAATTAAAGGCACGGGCGTAGGGAAAAGATCCCGTACGCCAGCCACAGTGCCCCTACCACCACCACCACCACCAGCCGCCGCCCCGGCCCGGCTGCCGCCGCCGCCCCTGGCCCGGCTGCCGCTGCCGCCCCTGGCCCGGCTGCCGCTGCCGCCCCTGCTGCCCCTGCCGCTCCTGCTGCCCCTGCCGCCCCTGCCCAAGGAACAGGGAAGGGGAAGGGGAAGGGGAAAGGGAGAGGGAAAGCGACTGCTGGCCCTGCTGTCTCTGGTGTCCCTGCCGGCCCTGCTGCCCCTGTTGCCCCTGTTGCCCCTGCTGCCCCTGCCGCCCCTGCCGCCCCTGCCCAAGGAACAGAGAGAAGGGCGACAGGCACCACCATCATCTTGCCATCAAGGCCACGCACCACTGCTGCCCCTGCCGCCGCCTCTGCCGCCGCCTCTGCCGCCGCCCCAGCCGCCGCCCCTGCCGCCGCCCCTGCCGCCACCTCTGCTGTCCCTGTCCATAAGACACCCTCGCATGCAAAAGTGACCCGGAAAACTCTGACACCATCAAAATATGCCGCCCTGCTGTTTGATGGTGATTCGCAGGACATTGGCAGCCCAGGTTTTGACGACGAAGCCCTAGCACGGGACCAAGGGTGGGGGGATTTGGGAGTGGACAGTGGGAGTGAGTCAGACGTCGGTGACGAAAATGAGGAAGGTCATCGTCTGTCTAGTGAAGAGGAGGGTGATGATGATGAAGTGCTGTATCGCGACCATGGAAGCGATATTTCAGACGATGAAGCAGACGCAGACGACATTCCGATCCCTGGCTTGCCTTCGTTCGATTGGTCTGACGGGGTCAATTTTGTACCTGACGTGCCCCAGTTCAATCCTGGGACGTCAGGAACAACTGACGACTGGCCCTGTGACGATCAAGCGAACGAAAGCGACTTCTTCCTCGCTTTTTTCGATATGGAGGTAATGACGTACATCGTTGCCCAAACAAACGCCTACTACAGGTGGGTGTTTGGCAGATTGGACGTCCTTTCTCCAAAAGCGAGAATACGAGGCTGGGTGGATACGACTGTGGAAGAATTTATGACGTTCTTTGCCTTGTTGTTCCTCATGCCTCTGATCAAGAAGCATGTGTTGCAACACTATTGGAAGCACGACCCTCTCATCGCCACCCCAACTTTCAATAAGTTCATGACTCGTGACAGATTTTTGTTGCTGCTAAGATTTATGCACTTTGCAGACAACGAAAATCCTAACAGGATTGACAGGATATGGAAAGTTCGGAATGTGTTCACCATGTTGTTGGAGAGGTATAGGAAATACTTTTACCCCTTCCTCAATTTGGTGATTGATGAGTCGCTCGTGCTCTTCAAAGGACGTCTTGTTTTCAAACAGTATATCCCCTTGAAAAGGCATAGGTTCGGAATCAAGCTCTTCGTTTTGTGTGACTGCGAAACTGGAATAGTGCTTGACATGATCGTGTACACAGGCACTGACATTGACATACCGAAAGCCGCTGCCAATGACCCCATGGGCATGTCAGGTGCCATCGTCAGGAAAATGTTGGCACCTTACCGGGGCAAAGGCCACATCATCTACACTGACAACTGGTATACTTCTCCTGCTCTCTGCCAGTTTCTTCATGAAAACCAAACGGGGTCATGTGGGACTGTCAGAAAGACAAGAAAGTTTATGCCAAAATTCACAGGTGATGTCATTCCTCTCACAGATGCCTCCTCCAGTGACACACCTTCAGAAGACGACCTGGCCCAGGAACACCGCGAGAGGCATGTGCGAAGAAAGCGACGAAAGGGGCAGAAATTCAAGCAGCTCGAGAAGTGTGGGAAAGTGATAGCCCTGAAGTGGAAGGATAAGCGAGACGTCCACCTGCTTTCCACCGTCCACACAGGTGCCCAGATGGATTCTGGCAAAATCCACTACCGAACCAGGAAGACCATCTACAAGCCCGACATGGTAGTGGACTACACCAAAAACATGCGCATGGTGGACAAGTCTGACTGTCAGCTGTCAGGCGTTGAGTGTCTGAGGAAGACTGTGAAGTGGTATCACAAGCTCTTCCTCCACCTTGTTGACATAACGATGCTGAACGCCTACAACTTGTGGTTGGTCAAAAAGAATATGGCCCCAAACCAGAAACTTAAATTCCGGGAGTTTGTGTACAACGTCTCATACCAACTCCTGGAGAAGTATGGCACCACCACTCACAGACGTACGGCATGGCGTGGGGATCACGTTCCTGACCGTATCCAGCTGGGTGTCGAAAGACACTACCCCATCAACACTGAGATGCTTGGCACTCGTCACAGGCAGACACAGTGCACTGTCTGCAGCTCCAGTGTCAGGAAACCCCATGTCACAAAAAGAGTCACCTCAATGTGCGCAGAGTGCAAAGTTCCACTCTGCCTGGGTGACTGCTTCAGGGACTACCACACCTTCAAAAATTATTGAGTGTCGCCCTGCCCTGCCCTGCCCTGCCCTGCCCTGCCCTGCCCTGCCCTGCCCTGCCCTGCCCTGCCCTGGACTCGCCCTGTGCCCTGCCCTGCCCTGGACTCGCCCCCTGCCCAGCCCTGTCCTGGACTCGCCCAGCCCTGTCTTGGACTCGCGCCCTACCTTACCTGACCTGACCTAATTGATCACGCTACCTCATAATGTAACATATATATTATATAATGTATAAGTTCCAAAGATGTCCCTGTGATATAGCTTTTACATTATAAAATTGTATGTTTCATTATTTAGTTTATAAGTTTCAAAGATTTACATGTAATATGCCTTATTTTTTTAGTATATCAATATATATGTTTGTTATTAGCCAAAGTCATGTGTATATAATTATTTTCTTACCTCAAATGAATTGTACATAAATAAATATGTTTCAACAAATCCTGTCAAACCTACTAAGATAATAAAAAAAAACAATAAAAAAAAAAAAAAACACAAGGTCATGTCATTGTATTCTTACAATATGATATATTCTATGAATATTTCATATTGTTTGAATACAATGGCATGATCTTGTAAACAATTTTTTTTATCAAAAATGTTCTAGACAATATATAAAACCTTCCCCATAACCCCCTCCTGGATTCGATCACACAACCCTAGCACACTTTGAGTTTTCCAGTCCGCGACCTTACCAACCATGCCACAGGAGCTCATACCAAATATCACTCAAAACTTCGTGTCTACAATCGAAATGACAATATACAAAAAAAAATGAATTATCCCACCAATTTACGTTTGTAAATTGATGGGATTATCAATTATATCATGCCAAGGTTTATAAAAGTTTGTCTCTGTCAAGAATTAGTAATTATATAACTTTATTCTGTCCAAAATTGCCAAAACATTCAGCAAAATTGCCCCTCTCAGTGCGACTCCACTCATTTTCACACGGTCAAGCGGTGACCCTTGCCGCTCCCTTTATGCCCCAGCTACACCAGCCACAGCAGCTCTGTCTGGGAACAAAATTTGTATAAATACAATAATGGATAAAATACTCTTCACAAATACATTTGTATTGTATAATATTGTAAATAAAAAAGAATAATAACTGTGTGGGTGTCGAAAATTGCTCAACCAGCTTTCTTATGTCTCGCCTACGCGCGTATATTGGATTATACATAGTCATGACTGTCATACAAATAATTGCAGTAGGTCTCGAATATACATTTAGATTGCATATTACTTGGAAATAAATAAGTAAACGTTTCTCTGGTGGCAATCTACCCTTTCGCAAGTGTAAGGAGACACCATTCTATATTTAGCCCTTTATCGCAAAAGGCAATCTGCACGTGTTTACTGACCACCGTCGCTGGTGGTCTATAATATAGTACTTTATTGACAGTCAATGGCCTACATGTTTCTGTGGTACTTCACATGTGTCTAAAATGCAATGTCTGCTTGCATAAAAATGCAATTCTGAAGTCCATTTATACGTACGACATACGCATGTCTCAGTTTCTATCTATCTCTCTCTCTCTCTCTCCATTCCTGACTCATGTTATTGTAAAACTCTTGGTGGCAACAAACACCAGACACCTGGAAGACATAAGGTTCAAAATCCCAAGCATCCATACGCCTCGGGCGCCTTCACAATTGTCACACAGCTGGTTATCTATCTAGAGATCTGCCTGCCTTCCTTCTCTTCATGACTCACTCACTCCCTCCCTGCACCACTGCATGCCTCCCTCCCTCCCTCCCACCCCCAACCCACCCTTTCAGGCTTCCGTCTGCTAGAAACACATTCACAATTTGCGTAAATATCGCATCAATTGGGCTATATGCGGTATATTCCTTGTTATATGGGACGCCTACATACGTACACGTCTTTATTATAGCATGACAGTGCTCTAAATACAAGATTTACGTGATATTTATGGCGTAACACACCCTCTCCCCCTTTCATTCCCAGCACAACTCACTCACACCTTGGTTCACGCATAGAAACTCATTGATAATGTGCGTAAATATCGCATGAATTGGTCAATATGTGGTATATATTTTGATATATGGCACGTATACATACGTACAAGTCTGTATTATAGCATGACAGTGCTCTACGTACAAGATATACGTGATATGTATGGCGTAAACCACACTCTCAGCTCATAAATTGCCGCCAAACCTCCAACACATCTTCATTCCCGCCTAAAAATTATCTTATAATTCCCTTATATATTGCAATTTTTGGTCACTATGAGGCATATTCATTGTTATATGGGTGGCCTACATACGTATACATACTCTACATAGCCTAAAAGGGCTAAAAAATGGACATATACGTGATAATACACCCCCTCCTCCCTCTCCTTCTATCCCCTGCGCGCGTAAATATTCGGCAGGGAAATCTCGCCGCTCGATGACAATCTAGCCGCGCGGTGCCATTCGCTCCACATTTTTCAACTACGGACCGTTCCCCCACCCCCCCCAGACATTTTTTGGGGGGTCAAATATATATGGGCCGATGCACGCAAACATTCCCTACACGATGATGTACTTTTTATCGAAATTTGCAATAGGTCCCAAAATCATCATAGGTGCGCACAGTCTTACCCTGTAGAAAACCCCCTGTGCGCCGCGGAGAGGTTAAGGACTATTAACCCCTTCAGACTCATATGACGCAGAGGTTGCCAGATTAGCAATAAGAAATAGAGTTCTCTCACTCTTATAATTACCTCCCAAAAATTAGTTTTCTGCCCACAACTAACTCAAAGACAACTGCAGAGGTTGAAGTAACTAAACTAAAGGTTTCTAAATTCCCCTGATGGTAACAAAGGCTTTAAAGTATCCCTAATCGGCTCAAAATCGCGTCATATGTCGGAGTGGGTTAATTAACGTAACGTAATAGTGCCGATCCGAAGTAGAGGGTGGAGGACTTCTTAAGTTCTTAGTCAAGGGTGGATTACTTCGGCTTCGGCCAACACTATTCTTTGGTGTTGTTGTTTCTTACTTCTTTGTTTGATTGTTGACCAGACTAGATAATTCCTGTCTCTTTATTAGTCTGTTGTTGAACACTAGTACCGAGTTCTTGTATACCCCGTTATAGCAGATTGAACTCTGGAGGGTATTGGTGTGTTTTGTTCGGCTGGCAGTACTCAGGGGTTGGGATCGTGTGTTTCCGTTGTGGCAGCGAGCCGTATTCGAGTCCTGATTGAGAGCCCTTGTGTACCCGAGTGCCAGTTCGTAACAAATGGCGACCTTGCTTAGGATTTTGTGAACAGTATAAATTTTTGCAGAGTTGTACAACATTTGTTTGTTTGTATTTTAGCGTGCATATTGAAGAATATTTTTTTTGTATGGCAATTAGTAAAGCATTTAAGAGACTCCAGTTAATTTAGTAATTAGTGCTTGCATAGGAAGTTTAACACTTTTGTCTCGAGATTTTTTTTGTGGACTTCAGTATGTCGTGCATTAGCACAGACGATGAGCGAGAGATGTCATTTGAAGGTGTGCCGTTAGTAACCAGTGAGGAGGATGCTAGAGTTTTTGTGAGTAAGCGGTACCACGTGACGGAGGAGAGGCTGACTGGGGTGGATGTTTGTGGCTTGCACCTGATAGCCAAGGTTTTGGGCATTTCCAATGTAGTAGGGATGTCCAAGGGGGAGCTGATTTCCTGGGTGTTGCGTGGGTGACATGGGGTTTCGGAGGATATGGCGTTTGGGGGGGTTCCTCCCCAGATCCCCTCTCGCTCGACTCCCACAGTGCCGTCCACTCAGTTACCGGAGGTTAGCACTCTCCCACAGAGGGATGAGAATTGGCAGATTGGAGTGCCCTCGGGTGGTGCACATGGTGGTTCCCCAGTTTTTGCCCCCCCTCCTTCAGTAGTGGCAGCTCCCTCTTCCTGCCTGTCTCCAGATATGGTATTTAGACTTGAGCTTGCTAAGATTGAGGCTAGGAAGCAGGAGATTGAGGCTAGGAAGCAGGAGAATGAGACTAGGAGGCATGAGATTGAGGTTAGGAGGCAAGAGGATGAGACCAGGAGGCAAGAGGATGAGACCAGGAGGCATGAGGCTGAGCTTAGGTACGACTCAGAGAAATATTGTGCTAAATTAGATTTAGATAAGACTCGTGCAGAGTCAACAGGGACTCGGATGGGCCGTGAGGGCCAAGTAAGAGAACAGTCCTTAGCCCACTTAGTCAAATTGGTGCCGGTATTTAGTGAAACTGAAGTCACAGAATTTTTTAATCGTTTTGAGAAGAAGTGTAGGGAGCATAATTGGCCTGAAGAGAAGTGGGCAGCTCTAGTCTCCTCAAGACTTACAGGTAAGGGTCTGAAGGCTTATGATGCACTGCCTTTAGAGTCTTGCATTGACTACCCAGAATTGAAGAGAGCTGTCCTACGGGCATACGAGTTACAACCGGAAACATATCGATTGAAGTTCCGGGGTGTTACAAAGACTAGGGAGGCGACCTTTCTTGAACATGCCCGGGACTTAAAAGATGCACTTAAAAACTGGACACGTTCTGAGAAAGCTGAGACGGCAGAACAGTTGACTGAGCTGTTTCTGCTCGAGCAGTTTTATAAGTGTACTGGTGCAGAAATGACTTTAACTATTAAAGAAAAGAACCCAAAAACTCTACAGGAGGCAGCTGAGATGGCTGACCTCCGGCTATCACTAATTCGTGGGTGCGGGTCTGCCCAGCGTAGTGAGGCAGGTAACAAGGGGCGTGATGCCCCACCCCCCCGAGTTAGTGATATACCTTATGCAAACAAGTACAAGAGGCATGATACCAAGACTGACCACAAGACTAGCACCGTCCCATTTAAGAAGGGGCCGGGCCCTTCCCAGTACCAAGGGAAGCCCAAAGGGGAGTTGGAGTGTTATCATTGTCATAAAAAGGGGCACTTTGCAAGAGTCTGTCCTAGCAAACCACCTACAGCAGCTGTGTCTTTGGCCTGCAACATTGGTGTGTCTCCGAAGTCATCTGAGTTTGCCCGGGGCAGTTCGTCAGAGGCTGAGGCACAGCCAATGCAGAAGCACCTGGGAGGCTCGAACTCTGCTCAGGATGTTTTTTGCGACCATAGAGGGCGGGGTTGCGTGATGTGGGCGGGGCGCAAGCATGGAGTAGAGGTCTTGCGTGATACAGGTGCTTCCCAGACTCTGATGAAAAACTTGACTGGCTACCCTATAAACGCGGCTCGGGTGGTAGTGGTGCAGGGTATTAATGCAACTCGGTCATACCCGCTGGTGCGGTTGGAGTTGGAGGTGGATGGTGTGGCACGTGAATTGAATGTCGGGATTGTGGAGAAACTGCCAGTGGAGGGCGTCGACCTTCTTCTCGGCAACGACTTTGCAATGCCCGCTTCTGAGGTTCTACCCTTAGTCGTTGCCGAGAGGCCGGCCGACGTGAGTAGGGAAGAGCAAGAGTGGGTCGAGCGGTGCCCCAGACACAACCCATGGCGTGTGTTGTCACCCGAGCTCGGGCAGCTAAAGTGTCACAGCCTAGTCCTCCGTCTTCAGACCAGCGGAGGAACGATCAACAGGAGGAGGCTAAAGCTGGAGTTGGTTTTAAGAGTTTTGACTCGGCGGCTCTCCTGGGTGATTCAGTATTAGCACCATTACTTAATTCTGGAGTAGCCCCTGGGCCTGTCATCGAGAGTGACGAGGCTGGGCATGACGAGTCTCCACGACAGCAACGTTATGTACATCGAGAGAGACAGAGGGAGCAGCCCAGTATCGGGGAAGGTCATGCATTGCTCCGGGAGCAGTTAGATCGCTTGGCACCCTCAGATATACGTCGGTTGCAACTAGAGGACCCTGAGCTTCAAACGTGTGCTAATGGAGCTGTAGAGCTCAACGAGGACGGCGATGCACAGCCAGGAGAGTATGTGAGGCGCCCCTCTGAGCCTCTCACTGTCCCTGTGTTGGCTTGTTGCGGCCGTGGTGGAGAAGGAGAGGGGGACAGTCAAGCTTCAGAGGAGGATAGCTGGGATCAACATGTTTCAGCGGATCAGTGGGTGGGGAACTCGAGCCTTAGGGCTGACGAGGCTATAGCTCATTTGCCTGAGCCGCAGTTTGATGCTATCCGTCAGTTGTTCGGTTCATACCCCACTGTATTTGCTGAACACCCAGGCCTCACTACTCAGGCTATGCATGATGTTGACGTGGGGGACCATCTACCCTTTAAGTCAATCCCGTACCGTGTGCCCCCCATAAAACTACCAGCTCTGAGGGATGAGTTGGAGTATATGCTCGGTAGAGGGTTGATAGAGAAAGGCACAGTTAAGTGGACTTCCCCCGTAACACTGCAGCCTAAGCCAGATGGCAAGGTACGCTTTTGTATTGATTTCCGTAGGTTAAACGGTTTGACTCTAACTAACCCATATCCTCTTCCTCGGGTTGATGATAGTGTTGACAAAATTGGTAATGCTCGTTTTTTGTCTAAAGTAGATTTAGTAAAAGGTTACTGGCAAGTACCTTTGTCCGAGCGTGCTAAAGAGGTATGTGGTTTTGTTGTGGACGGGAGTACCTACCGGTGCAATGTTATGCCTTACGGACTTAAGAATGCACCAGCAACGTTTCAGAACCTGATGAATGAAATTGTAAAGGACATTCCAAATTGCACCGTATATTTGGACGATGTAATCATTTATGATGACGACTTTGAGAGCCATTGTGAGCACCTTGAGACCTTGTTCCGGAAACTTAGTGAAGCAGGTCTGGTAGTAAATTTGGCAAAGTGTGACTTCGTAAAAGCCACTGTGCAGTACCTTGGGTTTGTAGTGGGAAGGGGACAGGTGTGCCCTCCTCAGAACAAGGTACAGGCTATCAATAAATTTCCGCACCCAACAACCAAGAAGCAGATTATGAGATTCTTGGGTATGATAGGCTACTACAGGCGCTTCATAAAAGGTTACTCAACGGTGTTGGCACCTCTCACAGATTTGTTATCTAAAGACAAAAAGTTTTTGTGGGCACCTGAGTGTGAAAAGGCTTTCACTTTGGTGAAACATTTGCTATGTACTCACCCGATACTCAGGGCCCCAGACTTTAACAGGCCTTTTCAGCTGGCAACAGATGCTAGTGGTGTAGGGGCTGGTGCCGTCTTGCTACAGACAGACAATGAAGGTGTGGAACACCCAGTAAGTTTCTTTTCTAAGAAGTTCAATGCTGCACAAAAGAACTATTCTACAATAGAAAAGGAATTACTGGCGGTTGTGCTGTCGCTCAGGCACTTCGAGGTGTATGTTCCAGCCTATGGCCCAGTCGTGGTTATCTACACTGATCATCACCCTTTCAGATTCCTGAATCAATTTCACAATCGCAATATGAGACTGACCAGGTGGTCTTTGATGTTGCAGGAGTATAACCTGGACATCCGTCATATTGCTGGATGTGACAATGTGATCGCGGATTGTTTATCAAGGGTGGATGATCAGTCATAGGCTATCACAGGTGTGTGGGTTTGAGTGGAGGAAAATATGCTGCCCTTATAGTGCAACCGGGAAAAACATATTAAAATATAAAAATCATATAAAAACTCTTTCTTTTGATATAGGTAATCGTATAAGTTTGTCATAGCCTATAGAGTTTGAGTAGTCCACGAACTATCAAACGGCTGAGCTGCTGTAAGCTCGCTCTGGGAGCATGATATTGTGTCTTTTTGATATTGTTGGGAGGAGTTATAAAATGTGAATTTTTTTTTTAATAATAAGATGTGTTTTGGTGATAAACTCAGCTTTGTTTTAGTGCCATGCGGTCGCTGGGTGTGAGGGGCTTGATGGGGTTCTGTGTTTGTCAGATTTTAGCTCAGAGTTGAGCAAGTAAAATCTTGGGGGAGGTGTGACGCATGTCCAGTGTGAGCATGCTGTACAGAACGCCTAGTCATGCCCCACTCTCGCTAGGATCGTCAGGGCAGGAACTTTGGCTGTAGTCTATGTAGAGTTTCCTAACTTAGTTCATGTGAGCCGTTGTACTATAAGTATTATGAATATGTATTTTGTTTTCATCTGAGTCAACGAGTTCTATTTTATATCATTAGTTATAAGTATTGTGTGTAAAACTTATTTGTAATGATGGGAAGAGAAACAGCCACAGTTGGGGGTCAGTGGGTGCGCCAGGCGGGAGGTGGGCCTAACTCACTAGCACTCCCCCCTCCCCTCAGTGCTAGGGGAGCCTTTGTCTATCCCAGAGGAGAGAGAGAAATTACGTAATGGTTGTCAGTGGGCGGTCCTTAGTAGTTCACGTTGGGCTCACTAGAGGGCCGGGTATAAAAAGGAAGTCTAGCCATTTTTTCATCAGAACTCATTAGGCAGAGCGACTTCTCATTTCCCTTGCTAACTATATATATTCTTCTGACTGATGTGAACTTTCTCTACTACCTTAAATTCTTATCTCCTCTTTTCCTGCCTTTTTTAACTTCCATGGTCCCGTTGGTGCAGAGCTAGTCAGCCAACGTATTATCGCTTGAGTTCTCACGAGATACTTGCCTATTAGATAGCCTATTTTGGAAGGGTTAACTTAGAATAGGATTGATTTATGTTTGTTGCACTTGTATATACATTTCCCTGTGTGTTATTATTATTATTCCTGTTTTCTGCTAGCTAGACAGGGGTAAGGCTTTTCTGTGTTACGAGTTGTTGTTTGATGCAGTGGTTAAGCGATAAACCTGCATACTCGTTTCGGTTCACTGAAGCCTAGGTTGTCTTCGCGGCTGACTGTGTTGAGTTAATAATTTACAGTGCATGAGGGCAAGAGCCTAACCACCCTGTATTTTATTAACAGTTTGTTTTTTACTTTGTCAAGGAGCCGGGAGAAAACCAGATACAAGGGATCTGGATTCTCAAAGTGCACTTGTTAGTTTTAACGTAATACTTTAAACAGTTGTGAGGACTTCGCTAGGCTACGAGCCGTTTTTGCTCAGTCACTGCTACCTTTTGCCCACAGTACCCCAGCTAGACTTTACTTGATTAGTAGATACAGAATAGTATTGAAGCTTTCCTTATGTATGATATTGTTTATGCACTGTTTATTTCATGTGTTGCAAGCTTGGCTACTTTAGTGATTAGTGGCCCACGAGCACAATCCGAGTAGGCTATTGCCGTTGCATTTGCGGAGTACTCTTTTTAATGTTTGCCATTTACTATTGCATATTCTTTTAATTATTCTTATGCCAATTTAAACCTTTAATAGTATTTAATTGCCAGTGTTTTTGCTTATTGAATTACTGTTCAAAATCCGATATGTACTTCTTACGAGCATCCGAGAAGCATCTAACTTTTTTCAGAAGATTCCTTGCTCGATGCTTAAGGACTATTAATTAACGTAACGTAATAGTGCCGATCCGAAGTAGAGGGTGGAGGACTTCTTAAGTTCTTAGTCAAGGGTGGATTACTTCGGCTTCGGCCAACACTATTCTTTGGTGTTGTTGTTTCTTACTTCTTTGTTTGATTGTTGACCCAGACTAGATAATTCCTGTCTCTTTATTAGTCTGTTGTTGAACACTAGTACCGAGTTCTTGTATACCCCGTTATAGCAGATTGAACTCTGGAGGGTATTGGTGTTTTTTGTTCGGCTGGCAGTACTCAGGGGTTGGGATCGTGTGTTTCCGTTGTGGCAGCGATCCGTATTCGAGTCCTGATTGAGAGCCCTTGTGTACCCGAGTGCCAGTTCGTAACACAGCTGAGCTCTGGAACTCTCTCCCAGAATCAGTCTTTCCCTCTTCCTATGACTTAAATTGCTTCAAACTCAGTGTGTCCAGGCATTTTGGCTCGAACGTCCCTTGATTTTGGCCCTGTCACTCTTTCAACTTTGGGGGAAGCACTCGCTATAGGCAGTTCTGCCTTTTGCCTCCCTCACTCACATAGAAGAAAAAAATCTCAGTAATATATTTGTTTTTATAAGTTACAATAAATAGTTGGAATACTGGAACATATGAAGTGAAGCCATTGGTTCATAAGTTACAATAAATTGTTGGAATACTGGAACATATGAAGTGAAGCCATTGGTTCATAATTTACAATAAATTGTTGGAATACTGGAACATATGAAGTGAAGCCATTGGTTCATAAGTTACAATAAATAGTTGGAATACTGGAACATAATTATGAAGTGAAGCCATTGGTTCATAAGTTACAATAAATAGTTGGAATACTGGAACATATGAAGTGAAGCCATTGGTTCATAAGTTACAATAAATAGTTGGAATACTGGAACATATGAAGTGAAGCCATTGGTTCATAAGTTACAATAAATAGTTGGAATACTGGAACATATGAAGTGAAGCCATTGGTTCATAAGTTACAATAAATAGTTGGAATACTGGAACATAATTATGAAGTGAAGCCATTGGTTCATAAGTTACAATAAATAGTTGGAATACTGGAACATAATTATGAAGTGAAGCCATTGGTTCATAAGTTACAATAAATAGTTGGAATACTGGAACATATGAAGTGAAGCCATTGGTTCATAAGTTACAATAAATAGTTGGAATACTGGAACATATGAAGTGAAGCCATTGGTTCATAAGTTACAATAAATAGTTGGAATACTGGAACATAATTATGAAGTGAAGCCATTGGTTCATAAGTTACAATAAATAGTAGGAATACTGGAACATAATTATGAAGTGAAGCCATTGGTTCATAAGTTACAATAAATAGTTGGAATACTGGAACATATGAAGTGAAGCCATTGGTTCATAAGTTACAATAAATAGTTGGAATACTGGAATATAATTATGAAGTGAAGCCATTGGTTCATAAGTTACAATAAATAGTTGGAATACTGGAACATAATTATGAAGTGAAGCCATTGGTTCATAAGTTACAATAAATAGTTGGAATACTGGAACATATGAAGTGAAGCCATTGGTTCATAAGTTACAATAAATAGTTGGAATACTGGAACATAATTATGAAGTGAAGCCATTGGTTCATAAGTTACAATAAATAGTTGGAATACTGGAACATATGAAGTGAAGCCATTGGTTCATAAGTTACAATAAATAGTTGGAATACTGGAACATATGAAGTGAAGCCATTGGTTCATAAGTTACAATAAATAGTTGGAATACTGGAACATAATTATGAAGTGAAGCCATTGGTTCATAAGTTACAATAAATAGTTGGAATACTGGAACATATGAAGTGAAGCCATTGGTTCATAAGTTACAATAAATAGTTGGAATACTGGAACATAATTATGAAGTGAAGCCATTGGTTCATAAGTTACAATAAATAGTTGGAATACTGGAACATATGAAGTGAAGCCATTGGTTCATAAGTTACAATAAATAGTTGGAATACTGGAACATATGAAGTGAAGCCATTGGTTCATAAGTTACAATAAATAGTTGGAATACTGGAACATATGAAGTGAAGCCATTGGTTCATAAGTTACAATAAATAGTTGGAATACTGGAACATATGAAGTGAAGCCATTGGTTCATAAGTTACAATAAATAGTTGGAATACTGGAACATATGAAGTGAAGCCATTGGTTCATAAGTTACAATAAATAGTTGGAATACTGGAACATAATTATGAAGTGAAGCCATTGGTTCATAAGTTACAATAAATAGTTGGAATACTGGAACATATGAAGTGAAGCCATTGGTTCATAAGTTACAATAAATAGTTGGAATACTGGAACATATGAAGTGAAGCCATTGGTTCATAAGTTACAATAAATAGTTGGAATACTGGAACATATGAAGTGAAGCCATTGGTTCATAAGTTACAATAAATAGTTGGAATACTGGAACATATGAAGTGAAGCCATTGGTTCATAAGTTACAATAAATAGTTGGAATACTGGAACATAATTATGAAGTGAAGCCATTGGTTCATAAGTTACAATAAATAGTTGGAATACTGGAACATATGAAGTGAAGCCATTGGTTTCTGGGGCTGATGAGTGATTGGTGTTTCTGAATACTAGTGTACTTGCTTTGTGTGGGCGAACTGTTTTCAACTCCTGTCACCTCTTTTTCCTTTCTCGTGTCTCTTGCTGATCCTCCCTATTTATGCTTTTGAATGCTTGCGTGCTGGCTGTTTGTGGGCGAACTGTTATTATGTTCTCCTGTCACCTTATTTTCCTTTCTTGTGTCTCTTACTGATCCTCCCTACCCCTTAAGGGAGTAAGGGCTGGCTACTGACTGACTGACTGACTGAATGGAACAAGGCAGAATATAAATTGAATGGGAAGAATGAATGCTTAACCCCTTAAGGAATATACCGCGTTTTGAGAGTTGTTTCTGGCTATTATTTGGCGATTTGATATAGCTGAGGCAGAATAGGCCTATGTGGGAATGAAATGGGTGAAGAAAGATATTAGTGCTATATATCCTATGGGTGCTATATATCCTATGGGTGCTATATATCCTATGGGTGCTATATATCCTATGGGTGCTATATATCCTATGGGTGCTATATATCCTATGGGTGCTATATATCCTATGGGTGCTATATATCCTATGGGTGCTATATATCCTATGGGTGCTATATATCCTATGGGTGCTATATATCCTATGGGTGCTATATATCCTATGGGTGCAATATATCCTATGGGTGCTATATATCCTATGGGTGCTATAATTATATCCTTTCTAATATGAATATAATCCTCTAATAATAGCAACAACACTAGGAAACTGGGTCATTATATAAATAAATAAATCTGAATATATATATATAAATATATATATATATATATATATATATATATATATATATATATATATACCAGTATATATATATATATATATATATATATATATATATATACATATATATATACTGTATACTGTATATATATATATATAAATCTAAAACACTCCCCAGACGAGATATAGCAGCTGCCAACCAGTTGTTTGAAGGAAATCTGGGAAGGTGTTTTTGTTAGCTTAGGGAACGAACTAAAATATATTGCTGGAAAATGGCAAAAGCAAGCAAAATCCTCAAGAACAACTAACCATTTGAAGATTTTGACAGTTTATTCTGGCTATCATTAGACGATTTTATACAAGGACAATCCTTAACCTTTTACTTTTCTGCTTTGCTCTTTCTTTCCTCTTTTCCTTCTCTCTAATTATTAAGGGGGGATGGTCAGTTTTCTGGTCCCCCTTCTCCCTCATGTTTAGCTCCATTGGTTTCAGAATTTAAGACGTACGGCCCATTAGTTTGGCGATTTTAAAACCTTTCGCCCCTTTTCTTTGTCAATATTAAGACTTTTCGTGTTATTTAGGTGTCAATTTTATTCCTGGCGAGCGATAGTGAGCATGTAATTTAGGAGGCCGTAACATTTTTCTACCGAAAAATATACAAATATATATCTTGAAGGGGGATCCTAGAGTTGTATTTCAAGTTTGCTGGAGGTCTAGATAGGAAGATAAGGATATAATAAACAAATGAAAATATCATCTCTCTCTCTTAAGTATAACAATGTATAGTGTTGTTTACTGAGACACCAAAATATCATCTCTCTCTTAAGTATAACAATGTATAGTGTTGTTTACTGAGACACAAAAATATCATCTCTCTCTCTTAAGTATAACAATGTAATGTGTTGTTTACTGAGACACCAAAATATCATCTCTCTCTCTTAAGTATAACAATGTATAATGTTGTTTACTGAGACACCAAAATATCATCTCTCTCTCTTAAGTATAACAATGTATAGTGTTGTTTACTGAGACACCAAAATATCATCTCTCTCTCTTAAGTATAACAATGTATAGTGTTGTTTACTGAGACACCAAAATATCATCTCTCTCTCTTAAGTATAACAATGTATAGTGTTGTTTACTGAGACACGAAAATATCATCTCTCTCTCTTAAGTATAACAATGTATAGTGTTGTTTACTGAGACACAAAAATATCATCTCTCTCTTAAGTATAACAATGTATAGTGTTGTTTACTGAGACACCAAAATATCATCTCTCTCTCTTAAATATAACAATGTATAGTGTTGTTTACTGAGACACCAAAATATCATCTCTCTCTCTCTTAAGTATAACAATGTATAGTGTTGTTTACTGAGACACCAAAATATCATCTCTCTCTCTTAAGTATAACAATGTATAGTGTTGTTTACTGAGACACCAAAATATCATCTCTCTCTCTTAAGTATAACAATGTATAGTGTTGTTTACTGAGACACCAAAATATCATCTCTCTCTCTTAAGTATAACAATGTATAGTGTTGTTTACTGAGACACCAAAATATCATCTCTCTCTCTTAAGTATAACAATGTATAGTGTTGTTTACTGAGACACCAAAATATCATCTCTCTCTCTTAAGTATAACAATGTATAGTGTTGTTTACTGAGACACCAAAATATCATCTCTCTCTCTTAAGTATAACAATGTATAGTGTTGTTTACTGAGACACCAAAATATCATCTCTCTCTCTTAAGTATAACAATGTATAATGTTGTTTACTGAGACACCAAAATATCATCTCTCTCTCTCTTAAGTATAACAATGTATAGTGTTGTTTACTGAGACACCAAAATATCATCTCTCTCTCTTAAGTATAACAATGTATAGTGTTGTTTACTGAGACACCAAAATATCATCTCTCTCTCTTAAGTATAACAATGTATAGTGTTGTTTACTGAGACACCAAAATATCATCTCTCTCTCTTAAGTATAACAATGTATAGTGTTGTTTACTGAGACACCAAAATATCATCTCTCTCTCTTAAGTATAACAATGTATAGTGTTGTTTACTGAGACACCAAAATATCATCTCTCTCTCTTAAGTATAACAATGTATAGTGTTGTTTACTGAGACACCAAAATATCATCTCTCTCTCTCTTAAGTATAACAATGTATAGTGGTGTTTACTGAGACACCAAAATATCATCTCTCTCTCTTAAGTATAACAATGTATAGTGTTGTTTACTGAGACACCAAAATATCATCTCTCTCTCTTAAGTATAACAATGTATAGTGTTGTTTACTGAGACACCAAAATATAATCTCTCTCTCTTAATTATAACAATGTATAGTGTTGTTTACTGAGACACGAAAATATCATCTCTCTCTCTTAAGTATAAAAATGTATAATGTTGTTTACTGAGACACCAAAATATCATCTCTCTCTCTTAAGTATAACAATGTATAGTGTTGTTTACTGAGACATCAAAATATCATCTCTCTCTCTTAAGTATAACAATGTATAGTGTTGTTTACTGAGACACCAAAATATCATCTCTCTCTCTTAAGTATAACAATGTATAGTGTTGTTTACTGAGACACGAAAATATCATCTCTCTCTTAAGTATAACAATGTATAGTGTTGTTTACTGAGACACGAAAATATCATCTCTCTCTCTCTTAAGTATAACAGTGTATAATGTTGTTTACTGAGACACGAAAATATCATCTCTCTCTCTTAAGTATAACAATGTATAGTGTTGTTTACTGAGACACCAAAATATCATCTCTCTCTCTTAAGTATAACAATGTATAGTGTTGTTTACTGAGACACGAAAATATCATCTCTCTCTCTCTTAAGTATAACAATGTATAGTGTTGTTTACTGAGACACCAAAATATCATCTCTCTCTCTCTTAAGTATAACAATGTATAGTTGTGTTTACTGAGACACGAAAATATCATCTCTCTCTCTTAAGTATAACAATGTATAGTGTTGTTTACTGAGACACCAAAATATCATCTCTCTCTCTTAAGTATAACAATGTATAGTGTTGTTTACTGAGACACCAAAATATCATCTCTCTCTCTCTTAAGTATAACAATGTATAGTGTTGTTTTCTGAGACACCAAAATATCATCTCTCTCTCTTAAGTATAACAATGTATAGTGTTGTTTACTGAGACACCAAAATATCATCTCTCTCTCTTAAGTATAACAATGTATAGTGTTGTTTACTGAGACACCAAAATATCATCTCTCTCTCTTAAGTATAACAATGTATAGTGTTGTTTACTGAGACACCAAAATATCATCTCTCTCTCTTAAGTATAACAATGTATAGTGTTGTTTACTGAGACACGAAAAGGATGTGCTCTCTGTCTCTTTCACTCACTCACTCACTCACTCTCCCTCTCTCTCTCTCTTAAGTAATACAATGTGTGCCTTTCTTGTTTACTAAGACACCTGAAGAATGCTGTTGGTACTACTAACAGAGTAAGAGTAAGTGTCTCATCTCTCTCTCTCTCTCTCTCTCTCTCTCTCTCTCTCTCTCTCTCTCTCTCTCTCTCTCTCTCTCTCTCTCATTATTATTTGAGACAGGCAAGACACTGATTGTAAAGGGTTCTGACAGTGGAGAAGAAACGCCATGAATGTGATAGTGGGAAATATTCAAGGTTTTTTAATCAAAACAATGTATACATAATATATATATATATATATATACAAGTATATATATACATATATATATATACAGTATATATATACATACAAGTATATATATATATATATATATATATATATATATATATATATATACTTGCAAAAAATTCAATAGCATATATATAAAGCTCATTAACTTTCGCAAATATTATTTTGCTTTTTACGATATAGAATTACCCAACATGTGTTATTGAAAGTCTGATCGTAAAACATATTATATATCATCCTTCAACACATGTGCCCACACATACTAACATACAGTATGTGCAGGTGCGGTACATTATATATTACAGAGAGAGAGAGAGAGAGAGAGAGAGAGAGAGAGAGAGAGAGAGAGAGAGAGAGAGAGAGAGAGAGAGAGAGAGAGAGAGAGACTGGTCACACAGAATTACGAGCCCAGCAAAATGGCCAGAGTTAGGGAAAGTGGAAAAGATGGATAGTAAAGAAGAAGAGAGATAAACATAGACGATACTTTATACACACACACACACACACACACACACACACATTACTCATTCACACACACACACACACACACACCCGAGCGGTTGTGTTTATCGGTACATATCAATTTGGTGCATGCTTACGAGTACATTTTTCGATTTTTAAACCTAAATTACACTAACCTAACCTAACCTAACCTAACCTACCTAACCTAACCGAAAACACTCCATTTCAACGTATTTTAAAGAGGTGTGTACCGATTAACTGTCGCCCCAAACCTCATGTACCTGTAAACCTACAAATATCCAGAGATTTGTACCAATAAACATACAACCGCTCGTACACACACACACACCACACACACACTCACACCCCCCCCCACACACACACACACAGTTTGTAAACTAAGCTTACCATCCTCATATCTGTACATCTCATGTTCATCCACTAAATTGTAAAATGTGTATTTTCAGCTCATGAGGCTGCCATTCTTTAATAAACCGTTTATTATTATTATTATTATTATTATTATTATTATTATTACACACACACACACACACAAACGCCAAACGCTCGCCAGGAAAAAATAAACTCCTAAATGGCACGAAAGCTTCTTATATTGACATAGAAATAGGACGAAAGGTTATAAAATCGACACACTAATTGGGCGAACGTCTTTTAATCTGAAAACCAATGGGGCGAAACATGAGGAAGAAGGGAGACCAGAAAAACGGCCCATCTCATCTTAATTCCCGTTAGCCTGCTACTATAACTATGTGGGTGGAGGTAGTTACGCTCTCTCTCTCTCTCTCTCTCTCTCTCTCTCTCTCTCCTCTCTCTCAATTGCTGCTGCTTCCGCGGGTTACAGACGGTGCTATTTATGGGGAGGCAGACCGTTTTTCTGGACCCCCTTCACCCTAATGTTTAGCCCCACTAGTTCGGCCCGGATGTCTTCATACAATGCTGGCTCGCTATCGCTCGCCAGGAAGAAATCGACACCTGGATGGGGTTAAACGTCTTAAAACAGTTGGCTGAATGGGGCCGAATGGATAGAAGCCAGAGAAAGAGAGAAAAGGAGAGAAAGATAAAAACAAAAACGGTGACCCCCCTTATAAAGAATGCAAAGAAGTGCAGCTCGTGTTGGTTTGGTTATAAAGAATGTGTTACAATTGACATGAACACGCACATTGTTACCCGCTTCAGGCTTACCTGCCGAGCGATAGCGAGCCTCTAATTTAAGAGGAACCGGCAAATTTTTTTTTTTACAAATTTAACTTGAATGAGGGTCTTGCAGGGGTGTTTATTTGAGCTTAATGAAGTTCTAGGGAGGAAACTACCCTCCCCCCCTCCTTCAGCACCATGACGTAATTTTAATATTTATTCTGGCTGAAATTAGTCCATTTTATGCCGTTTAAGGGGAGGTATTTAGTTTGGTCTGTAGATATCCATCAAGCTTAAGATTAACACCCCCTTGAGCCCCTTTCAAGATAAATTTGTACATTTTTCGGTAGAAAAATGTCCCGACTGACAGCCGGTTCCTCTTAAATTACAGGCTCGCTATCGCTCGCCAGGATAAAATCGACACCTAAATTGCACGAAAGGTCTTAAAATTGACAAAAATGGGTTGAAAGTTCTTAAAATCATCAAAATAATAGGGCGAACGTTTTAAAATTAGAAAAACAATGGGGCTAAGCACGAGGGAGAAAGGAGTCAAGAAAAAACTCCCTCAAGTGGAATTCTGCCCTTAAGAGGGTTTATGGAGACCGTATTTACCCATTGGAGTCGTGGAGGTAGATTATAAACTAAAGAATATCGTCTAATGGTGACCAGAATATGATGACAATTACGTCATGGTGGTGGAGGGGTTGAAATTAGAATGGGTTAGAGTCGAACCAGTGCTTCAATGACCGTAGTAGAGAGCGTGTGCACAGAAATCCGTGGCGCGTCTTGGTTTGATTATCAAGAATGACGTGTGTTGCTGCATTGCCAAGAACACGCACATTCTTCCTCGCTCCAGCCTTACCTGCACCCCCCCCCCCCCACACCCCACTGTAGGAATGACCTTAGTAAGGTTTTTTGTAGCGAAAAATGTACAAATATATCTTGAAGGAGGGTCTGATGGGGGGGGGGGGGGGTTAAGCTTGAAGGAGGTCTAGGCAGGAAACTAAAACAATAATGATAGGAACATAATTATATACATTACAAAATATATACCCCCTTTTTTTTGGCTGGCGAACAATAGCGAGCCTGTAATTTAAGGGTAACCGGCCTTTGGCCGGGAAATTTGTCTACCGAAAAATGTACAAATTTACCTTGCAGGAAGGTTTAGAGGGTGTAATTTTAAGCTTGATGGAGGTCTAGGGAGGAAACTAAAAAAGATAATAGAGATAAAGATAATAATACAGATAATAAAGATAAATAAAAATAATAATAATAAAGATAATAAAGATAATAATACAGATAATAAAGATAATAATACAGATAATAAAGATAAATAAAGATATTAGTAATAAAGATAATACAGATAATAAAGATAATAAAGATAATAAAGATAATACAGATAAATAAAAGATAATACAGATAATACAGATAATAAAGATAATAAAGATAAATAAAAGATAATAAAGATAATACAGATAATACAGATAATAAAGATAATACAGATAATAAAGATAAATAAAACATAATACAGATAATAAAGATAAATAAAGATAATAATTATAAAGATAATAAAAATAATAATAAAGATAAAGATAATAATAATAAAGATAATAAAGATATTAATAATAATAAAGATAATAAAGATAATAAAGATAAATAAAAGATAATAGATATAATAAAGGCGCCAATATATACACCCGTCCACCTTAAGCCAGGTGTGTAATTATTTGATCGATGTGGGCCAGGTGTTTCTTCCGTGTCAACTACATATTATTCCATGCTGCCATCACCTGTCACTCTCACCCGGATATTGCCTCCTGTCTTATATTGACACCATTGATATTTCACCACCACCCGAGCGCTTTGATTTGCTGTTGTTTTTGTTTTCGTTTGTTTTTCTTGTTTTATTATCTCTCTCTCTATCTATCTACCTATCTGTATATCTATCTATCTATCTTTATCTCTATCTATCTATCTCTCTCTCTCTCTCTCTCTCTCTCTCTCTCTCTCTCTCAGGGATATTACTAACTCCATTATTATTATTATTGTGTCGACCACTGTATAAACTAATATACAGGCTTTAGCCTAACTGTGTCATACTGCTAACATAATTTTATTTTTATTTTCAGGCATAAAATTGTGTTCTATTGCTAACATATTCTTTTTTGTGATCAACATATTCTTTTTGTGATTTACAGGCATTAATTGTACCATATTGCTAACAAATATTTTTTGTTACTGTACTGTATACTGTTTTCCAGTTTTTTCACTAGGCTACATTAACCCTCTCCCACTTTTTTTTCCAGTAAATTTTGTAACAAATTTCTAGTCCATTTGTGATTTTCAGGCTTTAACTGTGTCATACTGCTAACATAAATTTTTTTTTTCAGGCATAAATTGTGTTCTATTGCTAACATATTTTTTGTGATTTACAGGCATATTAATTTTATCATATTGCTAACAAAATTTTTTGTGATTTTCAGGAATTAATTGTATCACATTGCTAACATACATTTTTTGTCATTTTCAGGCTTTAATTGTACCATTTTGCTAACAGAAATTTGTGTGATTTTCAGGCATATTGTGATTATATCGTCATGGCGCCGCAACGAACCTGCACGAGTTGTTCCGGTAAATTTGGCCCTACCATGTTTGTTGATACTGATGTCCAAATTTGTAGATTTTGCCAGCTCCGAGAGAAGATTGCGGATTGTGACGTTGACCACTCCGTTAGAACCGCATGGCTTGTCCTACAGTGACTCGCTAGGATCGCCAGGGCAGTGGATGGGGCTACAGTTTATGTATTAGAGTGTGCTTTATTTCATATGAGAGCTCGTGTCATGGGCAGTCCAGAAAGGCTCTTTGTTTTCGCCCATGTCAAGGCTTTATATATTTAATTGTAAAGTATATGTTTTGTCATTAACTAGTAATGATAGGATCTGGGAGAGAGAGAGAGAGAGTAGAACGGAGTGAGAGGTGGCGCGCAGTGTTTTTTGTCCCGCTCGATGACGTCACGGCTGGCTGCCTCGCGGGGGTTGGTGGAGAGAGGTCCTTACCATGCTGCAAGCCTTGTGAGTGGTCGGTCGACTCGTAACCGTTGTTTTCCCACGCGGCTCGAGCTAGTGCGAGTATATATACTGGTTCCTCGCCACTCTCTCCCTCAGATCTGGTTTCTAGAACACACTCATCTTTTTCCCTTGCTATCTGTCCCCACTCCGTTCATGAGAATCTTTTCCTCTGCCTATCTCTCATTTTCCATATCTTTCACCATCTTTATTAATATTATACCCCCTCTGGTTAACCCTGCAAAATCAGCTTCATGCTGGCCAGTTGTATTGTGTGTTAAGGTCTGATATAACCTGTGTATGTTAGTTGTTAAGATAAGTGGATCACGAAGCATTGGTTGGTTTTCATATTGCTGCTTCCTTTAATTATTAGTGTTCTGCTGGATTAGATAATGCTAGACTAGGAGTCTGATATAAAAGGTATTGTTTCCTATGAGTGCTCGCTTTAGTTAAAAGCGGCACGACATACCTGAGAACTGGAGTTGATTGAGTAAATCCTAGTCTGTGTGCCATTGAGAGTAGAGCATGCACGAATGAGGGCTTTTTGCCTATACCATTCTGCACTGTTCTGGTCTCGATTGTTTGTCTTTGAGGTACGCCAGGAGAACGCTTAATACTTTGGTATTAAGGTTTCTCAAGAGAGCTACTCTTCAGTATAACGTAATATTTGACACACAGACTTGAGATTTGCACTAGGCTATGCAGCATGCCATGCGCACCAGTATCTCGTATCATTGACTCTAGCTAGACTTTATCAATCATAGTAGACATTAAGTATATTAACCTAATTACTCTTTTTATGCATACCCATTTATGATTACACAAGCATTTCGCAGCCTAGTTTGATGTATTGAGACACAAACGACTTAGGCTCTTTTTGTTGATAGGAATACTGTATTGTGGCGATTATTATTAGTGTTGTAGTGTTTAGGATATTCTTGGCTCCGACGGCATTATATATTCTGCCTTTTTGTGTGCATAGCCTGCACAAGCATTGTTCCACTGCCTGCCTTTTTGGGTTCCATTTCCGATACGAGCATCTTTACAGCATCTAACATTTAAAGAAGATTCCTTGTTAGTGTTGAAGGACTTTAGTGCACTTTCTTTCATGCAGGAGTGCCTGACATTTATTGATTAAAGTAACGTAAGCTGTAACTTCTCTTACCACCTTACTTTGTATACCATAACCAAGCACCTTCGGTTATAGGTAGTAATAGGCTGTTTTCACATAACATTAAGCCTAGAGTAGACGCACATTTATTGAGAGTTTGATAGCCTATTATTGCATATAGAACTCTGTAGAGTATTTGTGTTCTTTGTTCACTGGGAATATACTTCAGAGGTTGGAGCTAGCGCTTTCCATTGTAACATTTATGCCATTACTAGTCCAATGAATAAGAGCCCTGATATATTTGAACCCCAGTCGTAACAAATGGCGACCTTACCTAGGATTTGGTGAACCTACATTTATTAGCAGGGAACATTTGTTGTTTTGGAGAATATTTTGCGGGGATCAGCAAGAATAATTTTTTTTTTGCAACATAGTATAGCCCTTGAGTATTTCCGAGAATTTGTGTGTGTATATCGAGGTATAAGAGTTTGGGGTGCTTCTTTTCTGAATATTGTGGTGAGAAATTTTTGTGAGCATCATGTCTTATACCGGATCAGAGGAGAATGGAGACACAGTACGTAATGTCGAGACTGAGGAACAGCAGTATGGTGAAATGGTTAATCAGGGTGGGTTGCCCCTGGGGGGACCACCGGTAATTTTAAACAGTAACCGTGTTCCTGATCAGTCTGTCTCGCACTTATGGAAACTGGTTCCGGTGTTTGATGAGAGTGGGGTAACAGAATTTTTCGCACGCTTTGAGAAGAAGTGCCAGGAACACCAGTGGCCAGAGAATAAATGGGCAGCACTTGTATCCTCTAGAATAAGAGGCAAGGGTCTTAAAGCCTACGATGCGTTACCTTTGGAGTCATGTATTGTGTATGAGGATCTCAAGGAGGCTGTCCTGAGGGCTTACGAATTGCAACCAGAAACGTACCGTTTGAAGTTCCGGGGTGTAACTAAGGGAAGAGATAGCACCTTTTTGGAACACGCCCGGGACTTGTCCGATGCTATGGGCAACTGGCTCCGATCTGAGAAGGTCACAACATTTGATGAAATTAAGCAGTTAATGATGTTGGAGCAGTTCTTTAAGAGTACGGGCGGTGATCTAACTTTGAACTTGAAGGAGAAAAACCCAAGAACTCTAGTCGAAGCAGCAGAAATGGCTGATCGACGGCTGTCGTTGATTCGGGGTTGCGGGTCCTCACAGAAGTACGATGTAAGTGCTAAGGACCGTTATCCTCCCCCTCCCTGTAACAATGACACATTTAAACAGAAGAGCCATGAAACTAAAACTGAATCCAAACCTTACACCACACCGTATGTGAAAAGTCAGGGGCCTTTTACATCACAGTATAAGCCGAAACCAAAATTTATGTGTTTTAGTTGCCACCAGGAGGGTCATAAGGCAAATGAGTGCCCTAGTCGACCTCCTCCGGCAGCCGTGTCTTTTGCTCACGGCATTGGAGTGTTCAAGAGGACATCGGAGTTTGTTAGAGGCATTTCTTCCGAGGTAAATACACTGCCAGTGCAGAAGGATCCGGAAGGCTTATTCCCTGTCCGTGATGCCTTTAGTGACCACAGGGGACTCGGTTGTGTGGAGTGGGGGGGTAGAAGACATGAGGTGAGAATTTTGCGTGACACTGGGGCATCGCAAACACTGTTGAGAAATTTCACTGGTAAACCTGTCAATACGGCGCGGGTGGTTGTGGTTCAGGGAGTTAATGCGACAAGGTCATACCCGCTTGTGAGAATGAAGGTGGAAGTTGATGGTGTGACTCGTGACCTGGATGTAGGGATTGTGGAGAAGTTACCTGTTGGGGGCGTCGACCTCCTTCTCGGCAACGACTTTGCGGGACCTACTTCTGAGGCTCCCCCCTTGGTCGTTGCCGAGAAGCCGGCCGACGTGAGTAGGGAGGAGCAGGAGTGGGTTGAGAAGTGTCCGGGACAGCCTATGGCGTGTGTTGTCACCGGAGATCCTGCATCCAGGGAGTTACATTCTGGTCAACAATCTTTAGATCAGCGGAGGAAGGGTACTGAGAAGGGGTTGAAAGTTGATGCGGTTGAGAGTTTAGTATCAGCGGACATTCTCGGGGACTCAGTATTAGGACCAAATATCGAGTCTGAAGAAGACCCAGTAACTGTTGTGGAAAAGGCAGAGGATGGGCTTAAAAAGACGATGAGACAGCAACGGTACGCAGAGAGAGAGCAATGGGAGGCCAAATTTAATGTAGGAGGGGGGCATGAGTTGTTTCGCAAACACTTGGATAGGCTTGCTCCTTCGGACATTCGTAAGTTGAAATTGGAAGACCCGGAGGTTCTTGAATGTGAGTTGAAGGAGGACAGTGTTGCACAGTTGGGAGGTGTGGCAACAAGGTACCCTGACGCGTACCCTATGAGAAATGGGTCGGCGAAGACGGTGGTCCGAGGCTTGCTAGTGTGTTTTTCCCGGTATGGTTACCCACAGGAGATTCATGTTGTTTTGTTTACTGCACGGGAGGTACCTGGGGAATGTTTGGGATTCAGCCCTAATGAGCTCGTCTTTGGACACCGTGTCAGAGGGCCTCTCCATATGGTTGAAGAAGTATGGGAGGGCGCAGAAAAACCTTGTTCTATGCTCAAGTGTGTCCTCAACAGTCGAGAACGGATGTTGCGCAGTCTGGAGTTGGCTGGCCGTAGTTTGACTAGCTCTCGGGCCCTCATGAAGGACAGGTACGACCTCAAGGTTGAACTCAGGGAGTTTCACGTGGGTCAGGAGGTGTTGACTCTACTGCCCCTTGTAGGTCACCCCTTATCCGCGAAGTACACTGGTCCTTATAGGGTGGTGGAGGAGCTATCGGACCTGGTTTACTTGGTAGCCACTCCAGACAGACGGAAGCGCAATCAGTTATGTCATGTTAATCCCATGAAGGAGTATGGGAGGCACCCCCCTGAGCCTCTCACTGTGCCTGTGATGACGTTTAGCAGTCAAGGTGGAGAAGGAGAACGGGACAGTCAAGCTCAGGTGGAGGATAACTGGAAGGATGAGAAGTTCAAGTGGGCGCCTGAGTGTGAGAGGGTGTTTGGAGAAGTAAAACACCTGTTGTGCACTCACCCGATCCTCAGGGCCCCTGACTTTAGCCTATCTTTCCAACTAGCAATGGAGGCTAGTGGTGTGGGGGCTGGTGCCGTCCTTGTGGAAAAGGACGATGATGGGCTGGAGCATCCTGTTAGTTTCTGCTCGGAGAAGTACAATTCGCCCCAGAGGAGCTGCTCTGTTGTCGAGGAGGAGCTGCTGGCGGTTGTACTTGCTCTGAGGCATTTCGAAGTCTGTATTCCAGCCTATGGTCCGGTCGTTGTATTTTACCCAGATCATCACCCTCTCAAGTTCTTGGACCAGTTTCACAATCGGAATATGAGGCTGACCAGGTGGTCACTACGGTTATTGGTATATAACCTGGACATACGCCATATTGCCGGTTGTGACAAGTTGGTTGCAGATGGTCGTTCAAGGGTATATGATCCTGGGTAGATTGACACACGGGTAGCCTCCTGCTTTGGTTTGAATAGTATTTTGCGCTTGGTGCTTGTTGGCTCGCGGTTGTAGCCCAGCGTATTGGGTCGTAAAGCAGGAGTTGAGCGTTTGGTATGGAAGAAAAAACTAGGCTTGCCCCTATAGTGCAGCCGAAATAAACAAATTAAAAACATAAAAATCAAATAAAAAACTTTCTTTGATAGTTGAATTTTTTCAGTATGTTATAGCAGTAATTCTGAGTTGCACTCCTCTCAGAATGCTGGGCTAGAGAAGCTCGCTCTTGAGGAGCATAACTACATATAATTTAACCTATTGTGTTGGGAGGGTTATAATTTTGAAAAGAATGTTTTGTTGAAGAACTGTGCCAGATATTTTACTGCCGCTGGGTGATGGGAAGTGGAGATATAGCATGGGTTCTAACCATCAGATTTTTGTGAGCCTTGGGGCCTCTGAGAAAAATCTTGGGGGGGGGTGTGACGTTGACCACTCCGTTAGAACCGCATGGCTTGTCCTACAGTGACTCGCTAGGATCGCCAGGGCAGTGGATGGGGCTACAATTTATGTATTAGAGTGTGCTTTATTTCATATGAGAGCTCGTGTCATGGGCAGTCCAGAAAGACTCTTTGTTTTCGCCCATGTCAAGGCTTTATATATTTAATTGTAAAGTATATGTTTTGTCATTAACTAGTAATGATAGGATCTGGGAGAGAGAGAGAGAGAGTAGAACGGAGTGAGAGGTGGCGCGCAGTGTTTTTTGTCCCGCTCGATGACGTCACGGCTGGCTGCCTCGCGGGGGTTGGTGGAGAGAGGTCCTTACCATGCTGCAAGCCTTGTGAATGGTCGGTCGACTCGTAACCGTTGTTTTCCCACGCGGCTCGAGCTAGTGCGAGTATATATACTGGTTCCTCGCCACTCTCTCCCTCAGATCTGGTTTCTAGAACACACTCATCTTTTTCCCTTGCTATCTGTCCCCACTCCGTTCATGAGAATCTTTTCCTCTGCCTATCTCTCATTTTCCATATCTTTAACCATCTTTATTAATATTATACCCCCTCTGGTTAACCCTGCAAAATCAGCTTCATGCTGGCCAGTTGTATTGTGTGTTAAGGTCTGATATAACCTGTGTATGTTAGTTGTTAAGATAAGTGGATCACGAAGCATTGGTTGGTTTTCATATTGCTGCTTCCTTTAATTATTAGTGTTCTGCTGGATTAGATAATGCTAGACTAGGAGTCTGATATAAAAGGTATTGTTTCCTATGAGTGCTGGCTTTAGTTAAAAGCGGCACGACATACCTGAGAACTGGAGTTGATTGAGTAAATCCTAGTCTGTGTGCCATTGAGAGTAGAGCATGCACGAATGAGGGTTTTTGCCTATACCATTCTGCACTGTTCTGGTCTCGATTGTTTGTCTTTGAGGTACGCCAGGAGAACGCTTAATACTTCGGTATTAAGGTTTCTCAAGAGAGCTACCCTTCAGTATAACGTAATATTTGACACACAGACTTGAGATTTGCACTAGGCTATGCAGCATGCCATGCGCACCAGTATCTCGTATCATTGACTCTAGCTAGACTTTATCAATCATAGTAGACATTAAGTATATTAACCTAATTACTCTTTTTATGCATACCCATTTATGATTACACAAGCATTTCGCAGCCTAGTTTGATGTATTGAGACACAAACGACTTAGGCTCTTTTTGTTGATAGGAATACTGTATTGTGGCGATTATTATTAGTGTTGTAGTGTTTAGGATATTCTTGGCTCCGACGGCATTATATATTCTGCCTTTTTGTGTGCATAGCCTGCACGAGCATTGTTCCACTGCCTGCCTTTTTGGGTTCCATTTCCGATACGAGCATCTTTACAGCATCTAACATTTAAAGAAGATTCCTTGTTAGTGTTGAAGGACTTTAGTGCACTTTCTTTCATGCAGGAGTGCCTGACATTTATTGATTTAAGTAACGTAAGCTGTAACTTCTCTTACCACCTTACTTTGTATACCATAACCAAGCACCTTCGGTTATAGGTAGTAATAGGCTGTTTTCACATAACATTAAGCCTAGAGTAGACGCACATTTATTGAGAGTTTGATAGCCTATTATTGCATATAGAACTCTGTAGAGTATTTGTGTTCTTTGTTCACTGGGAATATACTTCAGAGGTTGGAGCTAGCGCTTTCCGTTGTAACATTTATGCCATTACTAGTCCAATGAATAAGAGCCCTGATATATTTGAACCCCAGTCGTAACAGGATGAATTGAATGCAGCTCACCGCAAGATCGATGCCCTGACTACGAAGCTTGAATCCCTTCAAGAATTTGCCACACTCAACGTAGGAGTGCCCTCGGCCCAAGAAACCACTACTATGTCAACCGCCATTCCAGTGCATACAGTACCGGTACCCACACCAGCAGCTACCTTAGATGTTGCAGATAATAATAATGACTCTACTCTCACTCCCCCCCAGGACAACTTTCAGTTAGTGAGAAACAATGTCCATCCCAGTACCAGTACCAGGAAGGTCATCCCGACAACATGCCAAAACCGCTTCAAAATTCTGGCTATTGACGAGGAAGAGGAAACGGAAGAAGTTCGGCTTGTGGGCGACTCCATGGTCCGTGGCCAACTAACCGAGTTCTGCGCCAGGGCACCCAGGACCAGAAAGCGATTCTGTATCCCAGGTGGCGGCGTGGACGACATTGTTGCGGCTCTGGAAGAGGTTTCCAGGCTCGCCCCCGCAAGCACTACGTACGTCATCCACGTTGGATCTAACGATGTCCAACGGATGCGGTCAGCAACTACTTTGCAAGTACCGGCGGCTGATCAGGTCCTTCAAGGAAAAATCTAATAGAATCTTAATTTCAGGAATTGTTCCCCGGATTGATGTAGAAAACCGATTCTACAACATAGCTACCAGTACAAATCGCCGACTAGCCAAACTCTGCAGGGAGGAGAACATCGGCTTTGTCGACACGTGGGATAATTTTTACTATGATAAATCTTTGTTTTCAGGAGATGGTGTACATCTCAATGAAGTAGGAGCTGCACGTCTTGGTCGTCTGCTGAACGATGCAGTCAAGGATTTCCGTTCAAAAAACGGGGTCAACCAGACCCAAGACAGGGTAGTGTAAGTCAAATACGAACTGAAAATTCAGACAATGCACAATCAGTAACATCCAACTCTAATACTCTTAAGGTGTTTTATGTAAATGCTCGTAGGATACGCAATAAATTTTCAGATCTAGAGGAAATCGTGTTTACAGAACATTATGATATAATCGGCATTACAGAATCTTGGTTAAATACGGAAGACAGAGACTTTTTAGCCGAATATACGCTTCCTGGTTATACAATGTTTGAGAAAAGTCGGATCAATAGAAATGGAGGAGGAGTTCTGTTTTTTATAAAGGAAAGTCTTAATCCCGTCTTAATGTCAAAACCTCAAATTGCGAATATAGACATATCATACGTACTATTAAATAATAAACGAGGAACTAAAATAACACTAGCTTTATTATACAGACCCCCATCTCAATCAGTGCAAACTGACAGTGAAATTTATGAACAAATTGCAGAAATAACTAACATACAAGATACCGTAATTCTTGGCGATTTCAACTTACCCGTGACTAAATGGGGCGATATTCTTACTTCACACTCTGGACACAACCTCTATGCTAACTTGCAAGAGAGTTCACTTTTTCAATTTGTACAATCTCCGACCCGTGGTAATAATGTGCTTGACCTTGTACTCGCAACAAAAGAAGAATTAATAGAGAATTTGAATGTTGGTGATGAATTCAGTAACAGCGACCATCGTACGATAACTTTCACTTTAAAGTTTACTAGTAACAAATCAAATAGCAGCATTGAGAAAGTCCCTAATTTCAAGAAAGCAAATTTTCATAAACTTAAATCAAAACTTAAAGAAACTGACTGGAGCTTTCTGACTAACAATAACGACATAAATACATCTTGGGAGTGTTTCACAACCACTTACCTTAAGGCAGTGCAAGACTGCATACCATCGGAAATACGGCGTCCAGGCCAAAATGATAATCCCAAATGGTGGAATAAAGATATTTCAGACTGTCTGCTTGCTAAAAAATTTGCTAATGATAGATTAAAATCCTCACAAAATGACGAAGAACGGGTGAAATTTGTAGAGCTACGACGCAAAGCCAAAAAGTTAATTAAGCAAAGTAAAAAGACCCTGGAGTTACATGTTGCGAATCAAAGTAAAACAAACCCGAAAGAATTCTATAGTTATATCAGAAAGAAAAAAGTAGTTACTTCAACTGTTGGACCGTTAGTCGATGAAAATGGAGAATACACCAAAGACGAAGTACAAATGAGTAATGCCCTCAATACCTTCTTTGCATCAGTTTTTACAACCGAAGACCTCAGTGATATCCCTACACCATCGCCGATTCAGATTGATAATTCAGATGTTCTAAGCAATATCACCGTTACAGAGAGAGAATTATTGAATTGTTTAGATAAACTCAAGGTAAATAAAACGCCTGGACCTGATACAATCTCACCTAGAGTTCTAAAGGAAGCTAAGGATGAGCTCTCCAAACCACTGACATTGCTATTCAATGAATCCTTGCAGTCTGGGACTATGCCTGATCAGTGGAAGCTAGCCAACGTAACACCGATATTCAAAAAAGGCAGCAAATCCCTACCCAGTAACTATCGTCCAATTAGCTTAACCTCAATTGTATGTAAAATGCTGGAAACGGTCATAAGAGACAGACTCGTAAATCACTTAGAGGCAAATAACTTACTTAAAGATACTCAACACGGCTTTCGTAAAAAACGTTCCTGTTTAACAAACCTCTTAGACTTCTTCCACGATATCTTCAACCTCTACGATGAGAGTAAAGCTGTAGATATTATATACCTTGATTTTCAAAAGGCCTTTGACAAAGTTCCCCACAAACGATTACTGCTAAAACTAAAAGCGCATGAATACAAGACGGTGTGTTGAAATGGATAGAAAATTGGCTCAGCGACAGAAAGCAAAGAGTAGTCATAAACGGTAAGGCATCTAAATGGACCAATGTAAGTAGTGGGTACCCCAGGGATCGGTACTAGGACCAATTCTCTTTCTAATTTACATCAACGACATAGATGAGGGTCTCACCTGTACAGTCTCGAAATTTGCTGACGATACAAAAATTGCAAATAGCGTACTCTCAAAAGAACAAGTTGACGATATGCAACACAATCTATATAAATTGTCATGTTGGGCCCAAATTTGGCAAATGAGTTTCAATGCGGATAAATGTAAAGTACTACATATCGGATACCTAAATGAGAAAGCAAACTATTCGATGAATGGCACTCAGCTTAAGAATGTAAACAAAGAAACCGATCTAGGAGTAACAATATCGAGTAACCTAAAACCGAGTCAACAATGTTCAGAAGTTGTAAGAAGGCAAACAAAATAATTGGCTTTATAGGCCGGTCATTTGAGCATAAATCCAAAGATGTTATCCTAACCCTTTACAATTCCTTAGTCCGCCCTCTTCTGGAATACTGCGTTCAATCCTGGTGCCCTTATTACCAAAAAGATATAAACAAGCTAGAACGAGTTCAATGTAGAGTTACCAAAATGATACCTAGCCTAAAGAACAAACCATACGAAGAGCGTCTTAGAGAATTAAATCTATTTCCTTTAACCCAGCGCAGATTAAGAGGCGACTTAATTCAAGTGTTCAAAATCATCAAAGGCATCGACAATATGAACTGTAGTAAGTACTTCACTATCGACCAATCTAATTACACGCGGGGAAACGGTTGCAAAATTATTGGTAAATCTTTTAACTCACACGAATCTAAGAATTTCTTCTTCAATCGAGTTGTCAACTTGTGGAATGGGCTTCCCCGAGACGTTATAGACTGCAGCACCGTTGATTCATTTAAACTCCGCTTAGATAAATATCTCGCATCAAACCCGCGACTGACTGCGTTTGTAAATGAATAACTTTATTGTATACCCCCCTCAGTTACTAACCCATCTGTCCCCTACTAACTTCCTAATCCTGCCACGGACATTAGTTCTAGGGCAGTAGTTCCCTTTCCAATGTTCCCTTACCCACTCTAAACCACTGTTTGGACACTTGATCCTCAGTGTTTTGGAGGACAAGCAGCCTAGAAGGGTCACTAGACCTGTTGTTGCTTGATTTCCTTTGTACTACTCCTTTGTACTCTCTCTCTCTCTCTCTCTCTCTCTCTCTCTCTGTCTCTCTCTCACTCTCACTCTCACTCTCTATATCTATCTATTTATCTATCTCTCTCCCTCCCCCCTCTCTCTCTCCCCCCCCCCTCTCTCCCTCTCTCTCTCCCCCCCTCTCTCTCGCTCTCTCTCCGGTGTATTCATGCTTCATATCACCACCAGGACACACCTCATAATTATAAGCCTCATACATATTTATAACACCTCCACTATTGCCATGGCTGCTGGAGGATGAGAGGGCCTATTACACCTCCTTATATTGGAAGTGTGAGGCGGGGACACTGAAGCTTGACTTGAGGGAGACTTGATTGAAGCTTGAGGAAGACTTGTTTGAAGCTTGAGGGAGACTTAATTGAAGCTTAACTTGATTGAAGCTTGAGCGAGACTTGATTGAAGCTTGAGGAAGACTTGTTTGAAGCTTGAGGGAGACTTAATTGAAGCTTACCTTGATTGAAGCTTGAGGGAGACTTGATTGAAGCTTGAGGGAGACTTGATTGAAGCTTGAGGGAGACTTGGTTGAAGCTTGAGGGAAACTTAATTGAAGCTTGAGGGAGACTTGGTTGAAGCTTGAGGGAGACTTGGTTGAAGCTTGAGGGAGACTTGATTGAAGCTTGAGGGAGACTTGATTGAAGCTTGAGGGAGACTTGGTTGAAGCTTGAGGGAGACTTAATTGAAGCTTAACTTGATTGAAGCTTGAGGGAGACTTGATTGAAGCTTGAGGGAGACTTGGTTGAAGCTTGAGGGAGACTCGATTGAAGCTTGAGGGAGACTTGTTTGAAGCTTGAGGAATACTTGTTTGAAGCTTGAGAAAGACTTGTTTGAAGCTTGAGGGAGACTTGATTGAAGCTTAACTTGATTGAAGCTTGAGGGAGACTTGATTGAAGCTTGAGGGAGACTTGATTGAAGCTTGAGGGAGACTTGGTTGAAGCTTGAGGGAGACTTGATTGAAGCTTGAGGGAGACTTGTTTGAAGCGTGAGGGAGACTTGTTTGAAGCTTGAGGGAGACTTGATTGAAGCTTAACTTGATTGAAGCTTGAGGGAGACTTGATTGAAGCTTGAGGGAGTCTTGATTGAAGCTTGAGGGAGACTTGGTTGAAGCTTGAGGGAGACTTGATTGAAGCTTGAGGGAGACTTGTTTTAAGCTTGAGGGATACTTGTTTGAAGCTTGAGGGAGACTTGATTGAACCTTAACTTGATTGAAGCTTGAGGGAGACTTGATTGAAGCTTGAGGGAGACTTGATTGAAGCTTGAGGGAGACTTGGTTGAACCTTGAGGGAGACTTGGTTGAAGCTTGAGGGAGACTTGATTGAAGCTTGAGGGAGACTTGATTGAAACTTAACTTGATTGAAGCTTGAGGGAGACTTGATTGAAGCTTGAGCGAGACTTGATTGAAGCTTGAGAGAATCTAATTATGTTTAATGAAAATAATGATGTTGATGCCTTTTACAATGTATTAAGGCTAACGTTAAGGGGAGATCTCCACTTGAGGAATTTTTTTCTTGACCCCTTTCTCCCTCATGTTTAGCCCCATTGCTTTTGATATTATAAAATGTTTGCCCCATTAGTTTAGCGATTTTAAGAACTTTCACCCCATATTAAGACCTTTCGTGCCATTTAGGTGTCAATTTTATCCTGGCGAGCGATAGCGAGCCTGTAATTTAAGAGGAACCGGCCTTTGGCCGGGAAATTTTTCTACCGAAAAAAGGTACAAATTTATCTTGAAATGGACTCAAGGGGGTGTAATTTTAAGGTTGTTGGAGGTCTAGGGAACAAACTAAATACCTCCCCTTAATGGGGGGATGGGCGTATTTATTTGATCATTTATATTTCTTTTTACTATTTTCTTAGTTTCCTCGCTAGACCTCCCATCAAACTTTAAAGAAAATACCCCTTGGACCCCCCTTCAAGATAAATTTGTAAATTTTTCGGTAGAAAAATCTCTTGGCCGAAGGCCGGTTCCTCTTAAAATTACAGGCCCGCTATCGCTCGCCAGGATAGTATCGACACCTTAATGGCACGATAGGTCTTAAAATTGACTTGATTGAAGCTTGAGGGAGACTTGATTGAAGCTTAAACAAGACTTGATTGAAGCTTCAGTGAATCTGACAACGTTCAATAAAAATTATTATGTAGTCGAGGGGGCATTTTGCTCACTGTGTGCTGTATTAATGTCTGTCAGATGTTGAATAGAGCGTGTAAAGATAGGAACATGTTTGTATATCTCACTCGAAACGATGAAAAGGAAACCTTAGAGTGCTGACACCAATTATCGATCGAAATATACTTGGTGCCGCGACATCACTTATTTGGTCGACTGTACACACGCCAGGAGGCGCTAATCAGGTTGCGTTTTCTGGACTCCCTTCTCCCTCATGTTTAACCCCATTCGTTTTCAGATTTTAGGACGTTCGGCCCATTAGTTTGGCGATTTTAAGACCATTCACCCCATGTATTTGTCAATATTAGGACCCTTAGTGCCATTTAGGTGTCGATTTTTTTCCTGGCGAGCGTAAACGAGCCTATAATTGTAGGAGGAACCTATTTTGCCGACTGTACAGGGAGAGTGTAATACTTGGACCTACTGTATAAGAGCAAGTCAATTACAAATTAGATTAAGGGAGGCACCTCGCTTTGGTTTTTATCTTTCTCTCCTTTTCTCCCTTTCTCTGGCTTGTACCCATTCGGTCCCATTCAGCCTACTATTTTAAGACGTTTACCCCCATCCAGGTGTCAATATTTTCTTGGCATGCGGTAGCGAGCCAGCATATATGTATTTTTGTGTTTACAGCAAGCTAAATTTGTAAAATTTTCTATAGAAAAATGTGTCCGGCGAAGCCGGATTTCTCCATACAATGCTGGCTGGCTATCACTCGCCAGGAAGAAATCGACACCTGGATGGGGAAAAACGTCTTAAAACAGTTGGCTGAATGGGGCCGAATGATTACAAGCCAGAGAAAGAGAGAAAAGGAGAGAAAAATTAGGCGAGAGAAAGTAGATAGTGCTGATATCAATTACTGGTGGAAATATACTTGGTGCCGCGACATGAGTTATTTGGCCGACTGTACGGGGAGAGTGGAATATTTGGACCTATAAGAACAAGTCCAGTACAAATTAGATTGAGGTGAGGCGAGAGAAAGTAGGTAGAAGCCAGATGAGAGTGGAACGGGATTGGGTACAGGGTAATGGATAGCACAAAAGGTCCTAATATTGACCAAAACAAAAATGGGGTGAAAGGTCTTAGATTCTGCAAACTAATAGGCCGAACGTCTTAAAATCTCAAACATATTGGGGCTAAACATTCCGGCATAAGTCATCTGATTGAAATGACGTAGGCAAAGTCACACAACCAATATTGGTCAATTTCAATGCAATAACATGTTGTGACTTGTTTGGCATTGGCAATACTAATGAAGGTAGATTATTCAAGGTGAGTCCAATCATTCAAGGGGGTCACCGGCTTTTTGTTTTTAATCTTTCTCTCCTTTTCTCTCTTTTCCTGGCTTGTATCCATTCAGCCCCATTCAGCCAACTGTTTTAAGACGTTTATCCCCATAAGAACATAAGAACATAAGAAAATGGGAGTCTGCAGAAAGCCGATTGGCCTAAGCAAGGCAGATCCCTGTCCCACACAACCCCAATTCAATTACAAAGCCCAATTATAGGCTTCACACTCTAATACCCTGACGATCATCTTACCAAAACGGTTAGAGATTAACGCAGGATTATGGGGGTCTGCAGAGCGCTGATTGGCCCAACCCGGCTGATCCCCCTTCACACCCAACCCTTCTCGTCCATATGCTTATCCAATTTTATCTTAAAGCTCCCTACAGTTTTAGATCCCACTATAGCACTTGGTAGTCCATTCCACCCATCTACAACTCTGTTACCAAACCAATACTTGCCTATATCTTTTCTGAAACAAAATTTAACTAATTTGAAACCATTGGTACGAGTTCTTTCGCTATCACTGAGCTTTAGTACATTTGTCATGTCCCCTTTGTTAATCCCACTAACCCACTTGAACACCTCTATCATATCCCCTCTAACTCTGCGTCTCTCTAACGAATGTAAACCTAATTTCTTCAACCTTTCTTCATACGAAAGATTTCTAATATTATGGATCATTTTTGTCATTCTACGCTGTACTCTCTCCAATGAATCTATGTCCATTCTGTAATAAGGACACCAAAATTGGACAGCATAATCCATATGGGGTCTCACTAATGACAAGTAAAGTTTTAAGAAAACATCAGCAGTTCTGTTACTCACACTCCTAGAGATG
>JBAKBP010017389.1:0-49077 GCA_037953745.1 Lithodes maja
TGAATGTTGGTGATGAATTCAGTAACAGCGACCATCGTACGATAACTTTCACTTTAAAGTTTACTAGTAACGAACCAAATAGTAGCATCGAAAAAGTCCCTAATTTCAAGAAAGCAAACTTCCATAAACTTAGAGCTATGTTTAAAGAAACTGACTGGAGCTTTTTAATTAACAATAACGACATAAATACATCTTGGAAGTTATTCGAAACCACTTACCTAAAAGCAGTGCAAGACTGCATACCATCGAAAATACGGCATCCAGGCCATAATAATAAGCCCAAATGGTGGAATAAAGATATTTCAAACTGCCTGCTTGCTAAAAAAATTGCTAATGATAGATTAAAATCCTCACAAAATGACGAAGAACGGGTGAAATTTGTAGAGCTACGACGCAAAGCCAAAAAGTTAATTAAGCAGAGTAAAAAGACCTTAGAGTTACATATTGCGAATCAAAGTAACACAAACCCGAAAGAATTCTATAGTTATATCAGAAAGAAAAAAGTAGTTACTTCAACTGTTGGACCGTTAGTCGATGAAAATGGAGAATACACCAAAGACGAAGTACAAATGAGTAATGCCCTGAATACCTTCTTTGCATCAGTTTTTACAACAGAAGACCTCAGTGATATCCCTACACCATCGCCGATTCAGATTGATAATTCAGATGTTCTAAGCAACATCACCGTTACAGAGAGAGAAGTATTGAATTGTTTAGATAAACTCAAGGTAAATAAAACGCCAGGACCTGATACAATCTCGCCTAGAGTTCTAAAGGAAGCTAAGGATGAGCTCTCCAAACCACTGACATTACTATTCAATAAATCCTTGCAGTCTGGAACTATGCCTAATCAGTGGAAGCTAGCCAACGTAACACCGATATTAAAAAAAGGCAGCAAATCCCTACCCAGTAACTATCGTCCAATTAGCTTAACCTCAGTTGTTTGTAAAATACTAGAAACGGTCATACGAGACAGACTCGTAAATCACTTAGAGGAAAATAACATACTTAAAGATACTCAACACGGCTTTCGTAAAAAACGTTCCTGTTTAACAAACCTCTTAGACTTCTTCCACGATATCCTCCACCTCTACGATGAGAGTAAAGCTGTAGATATTATATACCTTGATTTTCAAAAGGCCTTTGACAAAGTTCCCCACAAACGTTTACTGCTAAAACTAAAAGCGCATGGAATACAAGACGGTGTGTTGAAATGGATAGAAAATTGGCTCAGCGACAGAAAGCAAAGAGTAGTCATAAACGGTAAGGCATCTAAATGGACCAATGTAAGTAGCGGGGTACCCCAGGGATCGGTACTAGGACCAATTATCTTTCTAATTTACATCAACGACATAGATGAGGGTCTCACCTGTACAATCTCAAAATTTGCTGACGATACAAAAATTGCAAATAGCGTACTCTCAAAAGATCAAGTTGACGATATGCAACACAATCTAGATAAATTGTCACATTGGGCCCAAATTTGGCAAATGAGTTTCAATGCGGATAAATGTAAAGTACTCATATCGGATACCTAAATGAGAAAGCAAACTATTCGATGAATGGCACTCAGCTTAAGAATGTAAACAGAGAAACCGATCTGGGAGTAACAATATCGAGTAACCTAAAACCGAGTCAACAATGTTCAGAAGTTGTTAAGAAGGCAAACAAAATAATTGGCTTTATAGGCAGGTCATTTGAGCATAAATCCAAAGACGTTATCCTAACCCTTTACAATTCCTTAGTCCGCCCTCTTCTGGAATACTGCGTTCAATGCTGGTGCCCTTATTACCAAAAGGACATAAACAAGCTAGAACGAGTTCAACGTAGAGTTACCAAAATGATACCTAGCCTAAAGAACAAACCATACGAAGAGCGTCTTAGAGAATTAAATCTATTTCCTTTAACCCAGCGCAGATTAAGAGGTGACTTAATTCAAGTGTTCAAAATCATCAAAGGCATCGACAATATGAACTGTAGTAAGTACTTCACTATCGACCAATCTAATTACACGCGGGGAAACGGTTGTAAAATTATTGGTAAATCTTTTAACTCACACGAATCTAAGAATTTCTTCTTCAATCGAGTTGTCAACTTGTGGAATGGGCTTCCCCGAGACGTTATAGACTGCAGCACCGTTGATTCATTTAAACTCCGCCTAGACAAATATCTCGCATCAAACCCGCGACTGACTGCGTTTGTAAATGAATAACTTTATTTTATCCTCCCCTCAGTTACTAACCCATATGTCCCCTACTAACTTCCCAGTCCTGCCACGGACATTAGTTTCAGGGCAGTAGTTCCCTTTCCAATGTTCCCTTACCCACTCTAAACCACTGTTTGGACACTTGATCCTCAGTGTTTTGGAGGACAAGCAGCCTAGAAAGGCCACTAGACCTGTTGTTGCTTGATTTCCTTTGTACTCCTTTGTACACACAATGAAAACCACTTCACCAAACAAATTGTCTCCAAACTCTTACTATCTATCTATCTATTTTCTAGGTATTTACTCAGGCCCAATTCCTACTTTTCCTATTATTATTATTTTTTTTTTTTTTTTATCTTACTAGGACATAAGAACGTATTTAATATCGAATATCAAATTGAGCTGAACTTGAATTGGGTCCAAATAACCTGGTCAATATGGGGACAATTGCGGTAAATTTGGATCAAACTGTTTGTCATATTGGGCTGAAGCACTTGAATATGGTCAGGAAGTCGAAATGGACTGAATGAATGTACTGACCAAGTTTCAGCTAAATCCGTTCATTAGATATTAAGAAATTTAGCTGACAAACAAACAAAATGACAAGGTATTCACATAATCTCCTCGACATTCGTTAACCAATTCAGTACCGCTGACGTCATTTTCATCATATTGTGGACACTATTAGACGATTATATTAAGCTTCAAAAGGGCTTCCAGCAATCAACAGGCTTCAAATTATCTCACTTAAGGGGGGTGACCTGCTTTTTGTTATTTCTGTCCTTTTCTCTCTTTCTCTGGCTTGTATCCATTCAGCCAACTATTTTAAGACGTTTATCCCCATCTAGGTGTCGATTTCTTCCTGGCAAGCGATAGCGAGCCAGCATTATATGAAGAAATCCGGCTTCGCCGGAGAAATTTTTCTATCGAAAAATTTACAAATTTACCCTGCTGTCAAACAAAAATAAAAAATATGCTGGCTCGCTACCGCTCACCAGTAAACAATTGACACCTGGATGGGGATAAACGTCTTAAAACAGTAGGCTGAATGGGGCCAAATGGATACAAGCCAGATAAAGATAGAAAAGGACAGAACAAAAACAGGTCACCCCCCTTAACCCTTTATACTACCACAGATATTTCATAAACTGCACAAAACTGTCTAAATATAGCAAGCATAATATTTAATAGACGTCGCCGGTACAGAAGGAGGTAAAGAGAAGATAGTCACGTAATCTCCTCGACATTGGTTTGGCAAAGATGGAGCACACGCACTTATATATATATTTTAGTATACATTGAATTCTAGGTTGTGGTTCCATGTTGAGCCTCGCCTTGACCACACGTACACGGCACTGTATTATTCCGCGTGACAGTGGCAGCAGACTGGGTACTGTGTCAACCACCTTCATGAATATTACTGCTCACACCCACCCACACTCTCACACACACACTTACTCTCTCACTCTCATACTAACTCTCACTCTCTCTCACACTCACTCACTCTCTCTCTCTCTTCCACTGCCATTCTCACCGTTTCCATCCCTTCCTACAGACACCTATTCACATTTGGTCATCACTTTTGCTTCAAGGCAGAAGAACAGTAGTACCAAGACAATCCATAATGCCAGTTGAAGGGGAGGAAGTAGCTTTTTCTGGACCCCCTTCTCTCTCATGTTTAGCCCCATTAGTTTTGAAATGTAGGGGGCGTGCTAACGCAGGTTTCCCGTATAACTAACGTTCACCAACCACCCTTGTTCAGCCATTGTAACAAGGATGGAAACAGATTACGTCAATGAAACGTCAACTTAGGCTGTTCGTCCTGTTTTCCTCTCGACTTGCCAACCTCTTGCAGGAGTAAGTTGGAGTCAATAGCGGGAGTATTGGCGTTAAACACCATGGTCGTTGTAAGGTCTCCCATATTTGGTCCCAACACGATTTTTTTTTTTAAGTCGGCCAAGAGCGGTTAATTAAAGACGTATTGGCAAAGTCCTGTGTGCGACTTAAGGGGGTAGTACTAGTTTTTTTCTGGACCCCCTTCTCCCTCATGTTTAGCATATTAATTTTGATTTTTTTTTATGACGTTCGTTCCGTTAGTTTGGCGATTTTGAGAACTTTCGCCTATTTTTTTTGCCAATATTAAGACCTTTCGTGCCCTTTAGCTGTCAATTTTTTCCTGGCGAGCGATAGCGAGCCTCTTATTTTAAAAGGAACCGGCCTTCGGCCAGTACATTTTTCTACCGAAAAATTTACAAATGTATCTTGAAAGGGGGTCAAGGGGTGTTTTGCTACGCTTGATGAAGATCTAGCGAGGAAACTAAAAAATATAGTAATAAATAAATATATAGACCAAAAAACCAAGCACAACCCCCTTAACGTAATATACGACCTACCTTACTTTCCTCCCTGCCTTGCCGGTATACTACTACCTAGCATACACATATACTACCTAGCATACACATATACTACCTAGCATACACATATACTACCTAGCATACACATATACTACCTAGCATACACATATACTACCTAGCATACACATATACTACCTAGCATACACATATACTACCTAGCATACACATATACTACCTAGCATACACATATACTACCTAGCATACACATATACTACCTAGCATACACATATACTACCTAGCATACACATATACTACCTAGCATACACATATACTACCTAGCATGAACATATACAAACAAAAATATATGCACACCCACATTTGCTTTATGTGTAAACGTGACAAAGTTTTACAACAAATACATTTAAAAGTATATATGCAACATGTACCGTATATATATATATATATATATATAATTATATATACGGTACATGTTGCATATATACTTTTCTTGACAAATGTTTCAATAAAACTGTATATTTGTTAGTCACGGAATAAATATAATATAAGAACAACAGATCAACGGAACAAAGAAAAAACACAAAAAGCTCCTGTCTGCATTCACACAAACAATGTTTTATCTTACAGTGTTTTTATTCAAGTTGCAAATGCTAAATGTTTTAAAATATATTCTTGATTCCTAGTCAAAGTTGGGAGGCTAAAAATATCAGAGTTTTATTAAGGGAGCCCACCTCGCCTTTTGTTTTCTCTTTCTCTCCCTCTCTCTTTGACTTGTATCCATTCGGCCCCATTCAGCCTACTGTTTTAAGACGTTTACCCCCATGCAAGTGTCAATATTTTCCTGGCGAGCGGTAGCGAGCCAGCATATATACTGTATATATATATATTTTTTTTTAACAAGCTAAATTTGTAAATTTTTTGATAGAAAAATTTCTCCGGCGAAGCCGGATTTCTCCATACAATGTTGGCTCGCTATTGCTCGCCAGGAAGAAATCGACACCCGGATGGGGATAAACGTCTTAAAACAGTTGGCTGAATGGGGCCGAATGGATACAAGCCAGAGAAAGAGAGAAAGAGAAAAAAGGCAGGTGACCCCCCTTAACAGTTTACTGCTCCGTTGTATTCTGAATTGGCCACATACAGAATAAAAAAAGAAAACGGGATATTTGTTATCATGGAAATGTAGGTGTGGGTTTTGTTTTAATTAATAACCCGTAAAGGGTAAAGTGTAAATGTAAATTGTAAAATACATATAAAAAATAGGAAAAAGTGGGGATTGGGCCTGAGCATATAGATAGATAGACAGATAGATAGATAGATAGATAGATAGATAGTAAAGTGTTTTGCATTGTTGTCACGGGTTGTATCAGCTACCAAGAACATCGTACACAAACCAACAACACAAGCATCCCCTATACAACGGCCGGTAACCGTAGACAAATCATACATACATACCATCACACAGTCACAAATACACGCCCACAAACACACATACTCTCACAGTTACTGAGATTCTCTATTTTTGTATTAATTTCACCGCAACACCAAACACCTCCAATAAAATTAATGAAAGCACACATGTGATCAACCGGGATTCGAAACTAGGTTATCACACACAGATTTTCAGACACCTTAACCATTACACCACCAAGACGGTTAAAGGTTTATGCACACGCCTACGACTTGTTATCCATTCTCGAATAATGGATATTAATCTAATCATGTTCATATTCGCACCGCACTATGGTAGCCTAATGTTTCATGGGGCACAGAACAAATAGAACGGCCTCTCAACGAAATACCAGAGTACACACAGTAGTGAATATAAACATCCACACACAAATACCAGAATACACACAGTAGTGAATATAAACATCCACACACAAATACCAGAATACACACAGTAGTGAATATAAACATCCACACACAAATACCAGAATACACACAGTAGTGAATATAAACATCCACACACAAATACCAGAATACACACAGTAGTGAATATAAACATCCACACACAAATACCAGAATACACACAGTAGTGAATATAAACATCCACACACAAATACCAGAATACACACAGTAGTGAATATAAACATCCACACACAAATACCAGAATACACACAGTAGTGAATATAAACATCCACACACAAATACCAGAATACACACAGTAGTGAATATAAACATCCACACACAAATACCAGAATACACACAGTAGTGAATATAAACATCCACACACAAATACCAGAATACCCACAGTAGTGAATATAAACATCCACACACAAATACCAGAATACACACAGTAGTGAATATAAACATCCAAACACAAATACCACAATACACACAGTAGTGAATATAAACATCCACACACAAATACCAGAATACACACAGTAGTGAATATAAACATCCACACACAAATACCAGAATACACACAGTAGTGAATATAAACATCCACACACAAATACCAGAATACACACAGTAGTGAATATAAACATCCACACACAAATACCAGAATACACAGTAGTGAATATAAACATCCACACACAAATACCAGAATACACACAGTAGTGAATATAAACATCCACACATAAATACCAGAATACACACAGTAGTGAATATAAACATCCACACACAAATACCAGAATACACAGCCCGTAGCCTAGTAGGTAGAGCTCTCGTCTCACACACGAGGGGTCGGGGGTTCAATCCCCGGCCGGGCGGAGACAAATTGGGCTTGTCTCCTTTCATGTGTTAGCCTCAGTTCACCTAGCTGTAAATAGGTACCTGGAATAAGTGGACGACGTTGTGACGTCCCATCTGGGGTTGGCAAAAATGGTACAAGGCGAGATGGGTATCATATGGTTCACCTAAGCTGATGGCTACCTAAGCCTTCGGGCGAGACGGTACCGTCTATAGTGAGAATGGTACCATACAGATCCACCCTAAGCATTCGTTTCCGATGTCGCCAATTGGCTAAAAATACAGACTACACACACTTCCACAGCCATTCCAACGATACATATAACACCTACATATATAGGAGGCGGGAAATAACGAGCATGTTCACTCCCGCAATACAACTAGAATAAGAACAACTAGAGTAAGTAAACACAGTAGTGAATATAAACATCCACACACAAATACCAGAATACACACAGTAGTGAATATAAACATCCACACACAAATACCAGAATACACACAGTAGTGAATATAAACATCCACACACAAATACCAGAATACACACAGTAGTGAATATAAACATCCACACACAAATACCAGAATACACACAGTAGTGAATATAAACATCCACACACAAATACCAGAATACACACAGTAGTGAATATAAACATCCACACACAAATACCAGAATACACACAGTAGTGAATATAAACATCCACACACAAATACCAGAATACACAGTAGTGAATATAAACATCCACACACAAATACCACAATACACACAGTAGTGAATATAAACATCCACACACAAATACCATAATACACACAGTAGTGAATAATTATAAACATCCACACACAAATACCAGAATACACACAGTAGTGAATATAAACATCCACACACAAATACCAGAATACACAGTAGTGAATATAAACATCCACACACAAATACCAGAATACATACAGTAGTGAATATAAACATCCACACACAAATACCAGAATACACACAGTAGTGAATATAAACATCCACACACAAATACCAGAATACACACAGTAGTGAATATAAACATCCACACACAAATACCAGAATACACACAGTAGTGAATATAAACATCCACACACAAATACCAGAATACACACAGTAGTGAATATAAACATCCACACACAAATACCACAATACACACAGTAGTGAATATAAACATCCACACACAAATACCAGAATACACACAGTAGTGAATATAAACATCCACACACAAATACCAGAATACACACAGTAGTGAATATAAACATCCACACACAAATACCAGAATACACACAGTAGTGAATATAAACATCCACACAAATACCAGAATACACACAGTAGTGAATATAAACATCCACACACAAATACCAGAACACACACAGTAGTGAATATAAACATCCACAAACAAATACCAGAATACACACAGTAGTGAATATAAACATCCACACACTAATACCAGAACACACACAGTAGTGAATATACACATCCACACACAAATACCAGAACACACACAGTAGTGAATAAAAACATCCACACACAAATACCACAATACACACAGTAGTGAATATAAACATCCACACACAAATACCAGAATACACACAGTAGTAAATATAAACATCCACACACAAATGCCACAATACACACAGTACTGAATATAAACATCCACACACAAATACAAGAATACACACAGTAGTGAATATAAACATCCACACACAAATACCAAAATACACACAGTAGTGAATATAAACATCCACACACAAATACCAGAATACACACAGTAGTGAATATAAACATCCACACACAAATACCAGAACACACAGTAGTGAATATAAAAATCCACACACAAATACCAGAATACACACAGTAGTGAATATAAACATCCACAAACAAATACCACAATACACACAGTAGTAAATATAAACATCCACACACAAATACCACAATACACACAGTAGTGAATATAAACATCCACACACAAATACCACAATACACAGTAGTGAATATAAACATCCACACACAAATACCAGAATACACACAGTAGTGTATATAAACATCCACACACAAATAGCAGAATACACACAGTAGTGAATATAAACATCCACACACAAATACCAGAATACACAGTGGTGAATATAAACATCCACACAAATACCAGAATACACAGTAGTGAATATAAACATCCACACACAAATACCAAAATACACACAGTAGTGAATATAAACATCCACACACAAATACCACAATACACACAGTAGTGAATATAAACATCCACACACAAATACCACAATACACACAATAGTGAATATAAACATCCACACATAAATACCACAATACACACAGTAGTGAATATAAACATCCACACACAAATACCAGAATACACACAGTAGTGAATATAAACATCCACACAAATACCAGAATACACACAGTAGTGAATATAAACATCCACACACAAATGCCAGAATACACACAGTAGTGAATAAAAAAATCCACACACAAATACCAGAATACACGCAGTAGTGAATATAAACATCCACACACAAATACCAGAATACACACAGTAGTGAATATAAACATCCACACACAAATACCAGAATACACACAGTAGTGAATATAAACATCCACACACAAATACCAGAATACACACAGTAGTGAATATAAACATCCACAGACAAATACCACAATACACACAGTAGTGAATATAAACATCCACACACAAATACCAGAATACACACAGTAGTGAATATAAACATCCACACACAAATACCAGAATACACACAGTAGTGAATATAAACATCCACACACAAATACCAGAATACACACAGTAGTGAATATAAACATCCACACACAAATACCACAATACACACAGTAGTGAATATAAACATCCACACACAAATACCATAACACACAGCCCGTAGCCTAGTAGGTAGAGCTCTCGTCTCACAAACGAGGGGTCGGGGGTTCAATCCCCGGCCGGGCGGAGACAAATTGGGCTTGTCTCCTTTCATGTGTTAGCCTCAATTCACCTAGCTGTAAATAGGTACCTGGAATAAGTGGACGACGTTGTGACGTCCCATCTGGGGTTGGCAAAAATGGTACAAGGCGAGATGGGTATCATATGGTTCACCTAAGCTGCTGGCTACCTAAGCCTTCGGGCGAGACGGTACCGTCTATAGTGAGAATGGTACCATACAGATCCACCCTAAGCCTTCGTTTCCGATGTCGCCAATTGGCTAAAAATACAGACTACACACACATCCACAGCCGTTCCAACGATACATATAACACCTACAATTATATAGGAGGCGGGAAATAACGAGCATGCTCACTCCCGCAATACAACTAGAGTAAGTACAACTAGAGTAAGTACACACAGTAGTGAATATAAACATCTACACACAAATATCAGAATACACACAGTAGTGAATATAAACATCCACACACAAATACCACAATACACAGTAGTGAATATAAACATCCACACACAAATACCACAATACACACAGTAGTAAATATAAACATCCACACACAAATACCACAATACACACAGTAGTGAATATAAACATCCACACACAAATACCAGAATACACACATTAGTGAATATAAACATCCACACACAAATACCAGAATACACACAGTAGTGAATATAAACATCCACACACAAATACCAGAATACACACAGTAGTGAATATAAACATCCACACACAAATACCAGAACACACACAGTAGTGAATATAAACATCCACACACAAATACCAGAATACACACAGTAGTGAATATAAACATCCACAAACAAATACCACAATACACACAGTAGTAAATATAAACATCCACACACAAATACCAGAATACACACAGTAGTGAATATAAACATCCACACACAAATACCACAATACACAGTAGTGAATATAAACATCCACACACAAATACCAGAATGCACACAGTAGTGTATATAAACATCCACACACAAATACCAGAATACACACAGTAGTGAACAAAAACATCCACACACAAATACCAGAATACAGTGGTGAATATAAACATCCACACACAAATACCAGAATACACACAGTAGTGAATATAAACATCCACACACAAATACCATAATACACACAGTAGTGAATATAAACATCCACACACAAATACCACAATACACACAGTAGTGAATATAAACATCCACACACAAATACCAGAATACACACAGTAGTGAATATAAACATCCACACACAAATACCATAATACACACAGTAGTGAATATAAACATCCACACACAAATACCACAATACACACAGTAGTGAATATAAACATCCACACACAAATACCACAATACACACAATAGTGAATATAAACATCCACACATAAATACCACAATACACACAATAGTGAATATAAACATCCACACACAAATACCAGAATACACACAGTAGTGAATATAAACATCCACACAAATACCAGAATACACACAGTAGTGAATATAAACATCTACACACAAATACCAGAATACACACAGTAGTGAATACAAACATCCACACATAAATACCAGAATACACACAGTAGTGAATATAAATATCCACACACAAATACCAGAATACACACAGTAGTGAATATAAACATCCACACACAAATACCACAATACACACAGTAGTGAATATAAACATCCACACACAAATACCAGAATACACACAGTAGTGAATATAAACATCCACACACAAATACCACAATACACACAGTAGTGAATATAAACATCCACACACAAATACCAGAATACACACAGTAGTGAATATAAACATCCACACACAAATACCAGAATACACACAGTAGTGAATATAAACATCCACACACAAATACCAGAATACACACAGTAGTGAATATAAACAACCACACACAAATACCAGAATACACACAGTAGTGAATATAAACATCCACACACAAATACAAGAATACACACAGTAGTGAATATAAACATCCACACACAAATACCACAATACACACAGTAGTGAATATAAACATCCACACACAAATACCAGAATACACACAGTAGTAAATATAAACATCCACACACAAATACTAGAATTCACACAGTAGTGAATATAAACATCCACACACAAATACCAGAATACACACAGTAGTGAATATAAACATCCACACACAAATACCACAACACACACAGTAGTGAATATAAACATCCACACACAAATACCAGAATACACACAGTAGTGAATATAAACATCCACACATAAATACCAGAATACACACAGTAGTGAATATAAACATCCACACACAAATACCACAATACACACAATAGTGAATATTAACATCCACACACAAATACCACAATACACACAGTAGTGACAATAAAACATCCAAACACAAATACCAGAATACACACAGTAGTGAATATAAACATCCACACACAAATACCAGAATACACACAGTAGTGAATATAAACATCCACACACAAATACCAGAATACACACAGTAGTGAATATTAAACATCCACACACAAATACCAGAATACACACAGTAGTGAATATAAACATCCACACACAAATACCAGAATACACAGTAGTGAATATAAACATCCACACACAAATACCAGAATACACACAGTAGTGAATATAAACATCCACACACAAATACCAGAATACACACAGTAGTGAATATAAACATCCACACACAAATACCAGAATACACACAGTAGTGAATATAAACATCCACACACAAATACCAGAATACACACTGTAGTGAATATAAACAACCACACACAAATACCAGAATACACACATTAGTGAATATAAACATCCACACACAAATACCAGAATACACACAGTAGTGAATATAAACATCCACACACAAATTACAGAATACACACAGTAGTGAATATAAACATCCACACACAAATACTAGAATACACACAGTAGTGAATATAAACATCCACACACAAATACCAGAATACACACAGTAGTGAATATAAACATCCACACACAAATACCACAATACACACAGTAGTGAATATAAACATCCAAACACAAATACCACAATACACACAGTAGTGAATATAAACATCCACACACACATACCACAATACACACAGTAGTGAATATAAACATCCACACACAAATACCACAATACACACAGTAGTGAATATAAACATCCACACACAAATACCAGAATACACACAGTAGTGAATATAAACATCCATACACAAATATGCTGGTGACAAGGGAAAGATTGTGTAGACTGCTGGATGTGAATGTGATGAGAGGTGAGGCAGAGGGTATGTCAGATCATTACCTGGTGGAGGGAAAGCTAAGAGTTAAGAGTTACAGGTGAATAACAGACAAGCGTGAAGTAAGAGAGGTAATAAAAGTTAGTGAGTTAGAGAAGAGTGAAAAAGAGAGGGAGTACAAGGAAAGACTAAATGAAAAGTGGATGGAAGTGAGAGAGATGGAAGAGAGAGAAGTAGAGGTTGAATGGCAACAGTTTAAGGAAGGAGTGAAAGCAAGTGCAGAGGTAGTATGCGGCAAAAGGAAAGTAGGAGGCAGAGGTATCAGGCAGGGAAGCGAGTGGTGGAATGATACGGTGAGAAAGGCAGTTGAGGAGAAGAGACAGTGTTTTGAGAGGGTTTTACAGGATGGTAGTGTTGAGGTATGGGAGAGGTACAAGGAGAAAAGTTGAGAGGCAAAAGTCAAAACGGAAAATTAGAGAAGCGAAAAAAGATGCAAACGAAAGGTGGGGCCAAAGGCTGAGTGAGAATTTTGAAGAACGAAAGAAGATGTTCTGGAAGGAGGTAAATAAAGTAAGGAAAGGAGGACAAAAGAGGGAAGAGTCAGTGAAAGATGAAAATGGAGAATAAATAGTGGAACCAGTTGAAGTGAGGAAAAGATATGCCGAGTATTTTTAATCTTTGTTAAATACAAGAGATGTAAGAGAAGCAGTGATTGAAGCAGAGGTGGATGGAGATAGGTTACCCAGGCCACCCAGGTGGCAGGGAATGAATGAAAGGATTGAGGAAAATGAGGTGAAAGAAGCAGTGAAACAAATGAGAGCGGGAAAAGCAGAAGGTTTGGATGGTATTGCTGTGGAGTGCATAAAGAAGGGTGGAGATGTGATAATAGATTGGTTGGTGAGACTTTTCAATGTGTGCTTTGGTGTGTCAATGGTACCAATAGACTGGAAGAGTGCATGAATTGTGCCGTTGTACAAGGGGAAGGGAGATCGGCAGGAGTGTTCAAGTTATAGAGGTATTAGTTTATTGTCAGTGGTTGGAAAGCTGTATGGCAGGGTGTTGATAGAGAGGATAGTAAAGTGTACGGAAGTTGCAATAGGAGAAGAACAGTGCGGTTTTAGGAGGGGAAGAGGGTGCTTGGATCAGATGTTTGCAGTAAGACAGTTATGCGAGAAGTATTTAGAGAAGCATAAGGAGATATTTTGGGCTTTTATGGACTTGGAAAAAGCTTATGATCGTGTGGACCGTGAAGCAATGTGGAAGGTGTTAAGGATTTATGAAATAGGAGGAAATTTGTTAGAAGCAGTTAAGAGTTTTTATGAAGGGAGCAGAGCATGTGTGAGAGTAGGAAATGGTGAGTTGAGTGAATGGTTTGAGGTAAAGGTAGGTTTGCGACAGGGTTGTGTAATGTCACCATGGCTGTTTAATATGTTTATGGATGGTGTGGTGAGGGAGGTGAATAGGAGAACTATGGGAAGAGGATTGGGTTTAGTAGGAAAGAATGGTAGAGATTGGGAGTTGAATCAGTTGCTGTTCGCTGATGACACAGCATTGGTGGCGGATTCTGATGAGAAACTGCAGCGGGTAGTCAAAAAGTTTGGTGTGGTTTGTGGAAGGAGGAAACTGAAGGTGAACGTCAATAAAAGTAAAGTAATGGTGTGTAATAGGGGAGAGCATAGGGTGAATCTAGATGTGAGGCTGGATGGGGAAATATTGGAACAAGTAGAGTGTTTTAAATATCTAGGAGGAACAATAAGCAGGAGTGGAGGTATGGAAGTGGAGGTAAAACAGAGAGTGTGTGAAGGAAGGAAGGTTTTCGGAGCAATGGGAAGTATGTGGAAGACGAGAAATCTCGGAGTGAAAGTAAAAAGTGCACTGTATCAAGGAATTGTTGTGCCAACAGTGATGTATGGGGCTGAGACATGGGCTCTGAAGAAAAAGGAGAAAAGAGGGCTGGATGTGATGGAGATGAGCTGCTTGAGTATGTGTGGAGTTAGTCGTAGAGACAGATTGAGGAATGAAGAGATACGTAGGAGAGTGGGGCAGCAGGAACATTTGTCAGCCAGAGTGGACAGAAGGGTGCTGAGCTGGTATGGTCATGTTGAACGAATGGGAGATGAAAGGCTTACAAAGAGAATATGTGAGTCAGGTACAAGGGGAGATAGAAGGGGAGGAAGACCCCCATTGAGATGGAGAGACTGTGTAAAAAAGGCTTTGGATGATAGAGGAATGACTATAGATCAGGCAGGGGAAGTGGTGGTGGACAGGAGTGAATGGAGAATGCTTGTGAATAGTTGAGTGAACACGTGGTAATTTGGAGTAAGGGGTCGGGCGCAAGTTGGACTAGATAATAGTCGATCAGGTGCCTGGCCCGGGGAGATGATTAATATGAAGGGTGTGCCTGGAAGTGTGGTGGGAGGGCTTGTGGCTTTGGCTCCGCTGCATGTCTGCCTGCCGAGATCGGAACCTCTCCGGGTGGTCAGGGGCCGGGGGAGTGCTGGAGCGACCTTGGTAACCCTGGTCTCTGGGTCTTCTCCTGGGTGACCTGGATGTGTGAGAGTTTGTGTTTTTTATCTGTGCTTATTTTTTGTTTTATGTTGTTTTTGTGTTTTCCCTGTTCTACCTCTGTCTTGAGTCGGCTACCCCCAAAATGGGGATTGGGCCTGAGCATATAGATAGATAGATAGATAGATAGATAGATAGATAGATACACAAATACCAAAATACACACAGTAGTGAATATAAACATCCACACTCAAATACCACAATATACACAGTAGTGAATATAAACATCCACACACAAATACCAGAATACACACAGTAGTGAATATAAACATCCACACACAAATACCAGAATACACACAGTAGTGAATATAAACATCCACACACAAATACCAGAATACACACAGTAGTGAATATAAACATCCACACACAGCCCGTAGCCTAGTAGGTAGAGCTCTCGTCTCACACACGAGGGGTCGGGGGTTCAATCCCCGGCCGGGCGGAGACAAATTGGGCTTGTCTCCTTTCATGTGTTAGCCTCAGTTCACCTAGCTGTAAATAGGTACCTGGAATAAGTGGACGACGTTGTGACGTCCCATCTGGGGTTGGCAAAAATGGTACAAGGCGAGATGGGTATCATATGGTTCACCTAAGCTGATGGCTACCTAAGCCTTCAGGTGAGACGGTACCGTCTATAGTGAGAATGGTACCATACAGATCCACCCTAAGCCTTCGTTTCCGATGTCGCCAATTGGCTAAAAATACAGACTACACACACATCCACAGCCATTCCAACGATACATATAACACCTACACATATAGGAGGCGGGAAATAACGAGCATGCTCACTCCCGCAATGCAACTAGAGTAAGTACAACTAGAGTAAGTACAAATACCAGAATACACACAGTAGTGAATATAAACATCCACACACAAATACAAGAATACACACAGTAGTGAATATAAATATCCACACACAAATACCAGAATACACACAGTAGTGAATAAAAACATCCACACACAAATACCAGAATACACACAGTAGTGAATATAAACATCTATACACAAATACCACAATACACACAGTAGTGAATATAAATATCCACACACAAATACCACAATACACACAGTAGTGAATCTAAACATCCACACACAAATACCAGAATACACACAGTAGTGAATATAAACATCCACACACAAATACCAGAACACACACAGTAGTGAATATAAACATCCACACACAAATACCAGAACACACACAGTAGTGAATATAAACATCCACAAACAAATACCACAATACACACAGTGGTGAATATAAACATCCACACACAAATACCAGAATACACACAGTAGCGAATATAAACATCCACACACAAATACCACAATACACAGTAGTGAATATAAACATCCACACACAAATACCAGAATACACACAGTAGTGTATATAAACATCCACACACAAATACCAGAATTCACACAGTAGTGAATATAAACATCCACACACAAATACCAGAATACACACAGTGGTGAATATAAACATCCACACACAAATACCAGAATACACACAGTAGTGAATATAAACATCCACACACAAATACCAGAATACACACAGTAGTAAATATAAACATCCACACACAAATACCAGAATACACACAGTAGTGAATATAAACATCCACACACAAATACCAGAATACACACAGTAGTCAATATAAACATCCACACACAAATACCAGAATACACACAGTAGTCAATATAAACATCTACACACAAATACCAGAATACACACAGTAGTGAATATAAACATCCACACAAATACCAGAATACGCACAGTAGCGAATATAAACATCCACACACAAATACCAGAATACACACAGTAGTGAATATAAACATCCACACACAAATACCAGAATACACACAGTAGTGAATATAAACATCCACACACAAATACCAGAATACACACAGTAGTGAATATAAACATCCACACACAAATACCAGAATACACACAGTAGTGAATATAAACATCCACACACAAATACCAGAATACACACAGTAGTGAATATAAACATCCACACACAAATACCAGAATACAATACTCACACTACTGATCCACCTGGTGAACAAGCCTATGTCTTTTCTATCCTAAACGACCTAGAGCAGTTAGTTCAGCAACCCACCCGTATCGCGGATCGCATCGGAGATCGGCCCAACATTCTTGACCTGTTTCTAACTTCTAACCCTTCTTCTTATACTGTCGATCTTTTCTCTCCTTTGGGCTCCTCCGACCATAAACTTATCTCTGTCACCTGTCCTATCTCTCCAGTACGGCCACCCGATCCTCCTAGCCGGTGGCGCTTGTGGCACTTTGGCGCTGCCGACTGGGAGGCTCTTCGGCAGTACTTCTTTGATTTCCCATGGAATGATTTCTGCTTCCATGGCCGAGGACCCTCGGGGAGTGCTGAACGCATTACCGAGGTAATCCTATCGGGCATGGAAGCATACATTCCATTCTCTTTCTCTCAGACTAATGCTAAAAAATCTTGGTTTACTCACGCCTGTTCTACTGCTGTCCGCAATAAGGAGGAAGCATTCAAATGGTACCGACGCCTTAAAACTCAAGACTCTCATTCTTCATATGTTTCTGCCCGTAATCAAGCCAAATCTGTTCTTCGACTTGCCAAACACTCTTTCATCAATAATAAATGCACTGAACTATCCAACTCTAGCTCTTCCCAAGCTTTCTGGCATCTAGCCAAAAACCTCTCCAACAATTTCTCTTCCTCGTCTTTCCCTCCCCTTTCCCACTCTGATGGCACAACAATCACTTCTTCCTCTGACAAAGCTAAACTCTTCGCTCAAACTTTTGCTAGAATCTCCACCTTGGATGATTCCGGTGCTATTCCTCCCTCTCCGCCCTCCTCTCTCTTACTTATGCCTAATATCCTAATCTCTTCTAAAGATGTACTTTCTACCCTCTCTGGGCTTAACACTAATAAGGCGTACGGTCCGGACGGTGTTCCTCCTGTTGTTCTCAAAAACTGTGCTTCCGTGCTGACTCCCTGCCTAGGCAAACTCTTTCGTCTCTGTCTATCCTCTAACGTCTTCCCTTCATGCTGGAAGTTTGCTCACATTCAACCTGTCCCAAAGAAGGATGACCGCTCTCAACCCTCCAACTATCGTCCAATTGCTCTTATCTCTTGTCTTTCTAAAGTTTTTGAAACTATTCTTGCTTCCAAATTTCTTAAGCATTTCTCTTCTCATAATCTGCTCTCAGATCGCCAGTATGGCTTCCTTAAGGGTCGCTCTACTGGTCATCTTCTTTCATATCTTACTAACTCTTGGTCATCCTCCTTTCGGGACTTCGGTGAGACTTTTTCTATTGCACTAGACATATCGAAAGCCTTCGATAGAGTCTGGCATAAATCTTTAATTTCTAAACTACCCTCCTTCGGTTTCTATCCCTCCATCTGTGCCTTTGTCTCTCCTTTCCGGCCGTTCCATAGCCGCGGTTGTGGACGGCCATTGTTCACTTCCTCACCCTATAAACTCCGGTGTTCCTCAGGGCTCTGTCCTATCTCCTATTCTCTTTCTAATTTTTATAAATGATCTCCTTAACTGTACCTTAATTCCTATTCATTCTTACGCAGACGACTCAACCTTGCACTACTCCATTAGTTTTTCAGAACGCCCCAGCCAGCAATCCCTCAACGAGAAACGTAATGAAGCCATAGAACTCTTAAATTCTGATCTAAATACTATTTCCAATTGGGGCAGAGAAAACCTTGTTAACTTTAATGCTTCCAAAACCCAATTTCTCCATCTATCTACCCGTCAGGATCTCCCAGCGGACTATCCCTTATTCTTCAACAATACAAAAATCAACCCTTCATCTTCTCTCAATATTCTTGGTGTCTCTTTTTCTTCTGCTCTCATTTGGAAGGACCATATTACCAGTCTTGCTAAGGCAGCCTCCCAGAAGCTGGGTGTGCTCAACCACCTTAGGGGGTTCTTTTCCCCTGCACAGCTTCTTGCTCTGTACAGGGGCATAGTGTGCCCTTGTATTGAGTATTGTTCACATGTGTGGGGAGGTTCCTCTCACACCGCTCTCCTAGACAAAGCTGAAAGGAAGGCCTTTCGTATCATTAACTCCCGTCCACTCACCAACTCTCTGCAATCTCTCTCTCTCCGCCGCAATGTTGCATCTCTTTCGCTATTCTATCGCTACTATAATAATCAGTGTTCCTCAGAGCTATCCCAGTGCATACCACCTCCTTTACGTAGGGCACGTGGTACCCGTCTTGCAACTCAATCCCACCCCTACTCTGTGCAACTCTCCAACCCAAGAGTGAAACGTTACTCTCAAACTTTCTTCTACTCAACAGCGGAGCTCTGGAACTCTCTCCCAGAATCAGTCTTTCCCTCTTCCTATGACTTAAATTGCTTCAAACTCTGTGTGTCCAGGCATTTTGGCTCGAACATCCCTTGATTTTGGCCCTGCCACTCTTTCAACTAAGGGGGAGGCACTCGCTATAGGCAGTTATGCCTTTTACCTCCCTCAATCACATAGAAAAACAAAAAACAAAAAAACACACAGTAGTGAATAAAAACATCCACACACAAATACCAGAATACACACAGTAGTGAATATAAACATCCACACACAAATACCAGAATACACACAGTAGTGAATATAAACATCCACACACAAATACCAGAATACACACAGTAGTGAATATAAACATTCACACACAAATACCAGAATACACACAGTAGTGAATATAAACATCCACACACAAATACCAGAATACACACAGTAGTGAATATAAACATCCACACACAAATACCAGAATACACACAGTAGTGAATATAAACATCCACACACAAATACCAGAATACACACAGTAGTGAATATAAACATCCACACACAAATACCAGAATACACACAGTAGTGAATATAAACATCCACACACAAATACCAGAATACACACAGTAGTGAATATAAACATCCACACACAAATACCAGAATACACACAGTAGTGAATATAAACATCCACACACAAATACCAGAATACACACAGTAGTGAATATAAACATCCACACACAAATAATAGAATACACACAGTAGTGAATATAAACATCCACACACAAATACCAGAATACACAGTAGTGAATATAAACATCCACACACAAATACCAGAATACATACAATAGTGAATATAAACATCCACACACAAATACCAGAATACACAGTAGTTAATATAAACATCCACACACAAATACCAGAATACACACAGTAGTGAATATAAACAACCACACACAAATACCAGAACACATACAGTAGTGAATATAAACATCCACACACAAATACCAGAATACACACAGTAGTGAATATAAACATCCACACACAAATACCAGAATACACACGGTAGTGAATAAAAACATACACACACAAATACCAGAATACACACAGTAGTGAATATAAACATCCACACACAAATACCAGAATACACACAGTAGTGAATATAAACATCCACATAATTACCAGAATACACACAGTAGTGAATATAAACATCCACACACAAATACCACAATACACACAGTAGTGAATATAAACATCTACACACAAATACCAGAATACACACAGTAGTGAATATAAACATCCACACACAAATACCAGAATACACACAGTAGTGAATATAACCATCCACACACAAATACGAGAATACACACGGTAGTGAATATAAACATCCACACACAAATACCAGAATACACACAGTAGTGAATATAAACATCCACACACAAATACCAGAATACACACAGTAGTGAATATAAACATCCACACACAAATACCAGAATACACACAGTAGTGAATATAAACATCCATACACAAATACCAGAATACACACAGTAGTGAATATAAACATCCACACACAAATACCAGAATACACACAGTAGTGAATATAAACATTCTGACATACGGAGCCCTGTATGTTAATTTAAGAGTTAGAATTAGAGTTGAAGGAGTGTCAAACTACCCAAGCGCCGAAGCAGACTAGCGAGCGAACCAGCGAGTGGGAAACCAGCTCGCCCGCATACCAGCAAACAAGCCTTCACACCTGCGTGCGTCATAGGGGACCCTGCAAACTACTTTGATGACCCGACGCTATGACGTATGATCGACGCCAGGAGACTCCATTGGTCCACGCACCTGCTATGCAACTCGAGGAGCTGTGATTGGAGCGGGCACTACCCCCCGCCTCCTGATTCGTTCCTACACAATCATTGTTCAGTATATAAGACCCGAGTTGTGGGCATTCAAATCAGTCTCATTTGGAGTTGGGGAAGGTGAACTTGCAGCTGGAGGAAGACGGGGTGAAATATTATAATGGGATTGTGACTGTCAGTCAGATTATATAAGTGTGTGTTAAGTCTGTTCCATGTAAACACTTACGTTATGTTGGTCAGTGAGATATGTGATTGGGACGTTAACGCTACTATTTATGTACTTAACTATTTGATTGGGAATTAACGGTAACGCTATTATTATGTACTTACTATTTTAGTTGACTAAGTTGTGGACTAAAGCAACTCTTTAAGTAATTGGGTTATGATGAAAGTAATACTATTGTTTTATATTAATACTTACGAGTTCTTTCATTTTCTTTGAATTAAGCTTACATTGCTTAACGGTGCTTAGTACGGTGATGCTATTGTCTCATATTAGTAATATCGCCTTAGACTAACATGGCTGTGTTAATATTACTTCTAGTGATCTCCTAAGCTGAAGCAAATTCTTTTAGCTTCAAAATATTATTTTTGCTTTTCATATTATTTGAGTGAGACCTGAATCGAATCTATGAAGCGATCCTGTAACTTAATTTACTCATAAATCAAACCTCAATGTTACGTGGTTAAGAAATACATTTAACTAATTATTAAATATATATCTAACTTTTTATGTGACTTTGATATAAATCCTGATGATAATAATAATATAATACTGTTAACGTAAGACAAGAACCAAGAATAATTACATTAAATATAAATAAAAGGACATATAATAAAACTAGCTATTCATTTCAAAAAGGGTAAGAGACAGAAATATTCTTACTTTAATATTTATCTTTCAAGACTTTTTATAGAATTAATAGTCCTTCTTTAGATATAACTTCTTCGGTTCATAACCATAGCCTACAAAGCTTCGGTTAAATAATAATTCTTTATAAATACTACATGACTTTAATTAGTTTCAGTATTTTTCATAATTAAAGAGTATCAGTCAATAAAGGATACTAAGTCTTAAGATCCAAATGGAAAGGAAGCAACAACAGGAAATAATTTTATTAGATTTTACTTTTGTTTTGCCTTCAGCTGACTGATACCTTAATATATATCTCTGTGCTATCTAGATTCATCAAGTTAACCACTTGAGGATCAAGATACGTAACAGAAGAGTGGCGACCTTGCCAGGATTAGTTTCATACAGTTTCACTCGGTTTCATTACCGTTTCACTACTTAACAATCAAATATTAATCATGCCTCATCTAATTAATGACGAAGATGCTCGAGTTTTCATAGAATCAGACCCCACAGCCCCTGATATTGACTGTCTGTCAAAATCCGAACTGAAAGTGCTTGCCTCGCATCTCCAGTTAACTGTCTGAAACATGTCCAAAGTAGAGGTGGCTCAGACCATAAAAACCCACCTGTTCCCTGTAGAAGGTGGGGAGGGTGACGGAGCAGTTGGTGGGATCTCGAGTAAACCTAGCCAACTTGATGAACAATTGCCACCTGGTTTGACCGGTGATCAAATATTAGAACTAGCCAGAATAAAAGCAAATACCGACTTAGAACTAGCTAGAATAAATGCCGAACAAGCCAGAGCAACTACCGAACAAGCCAGACTAAAAATAGAACTGGCCAGAATAAATGCCGAACAAGCCAGAGCAAATATCGAAGAAGCCAGAATAAAGACCGAACATTATGAATATCAATATCGTACGGCTCAACTAAATGTCAATACAAATGTTCCCGTAATTGCTCCCCCTCTGGGATTAACTATGACTAGTGTCATTCCACCTTTCACTGAGGATAATGGGCAGGATTTCTTTGTTTTGTTTGAGGAAGTTGCTGGAGGTATGAAGTGGACAAGAGATCAATGGCCTTTTATGTTACAAACCGTTTTGACAGGGCAGGCTCGAGCCACGTATTTGTCAGAAGTAGCAGAAGTTAGGCAGGATTATGACAATCTCAAAGAAGCTATCCTAAAAACCAATCAATTGCAGTCTGAGGCTTACAGGCAATCTTTCCGTAAAAACCAGAAGAAAGTAGAAGAAACCCATAAGGTATTTGCCAGGACCATGACTAAAACTTTCAATCATTGGGTCAAGAGTAAGAAAGTCACAAGCTACAACGATCTGAAGGAGTTGGTCCTGTTAGAAAATTTCCTATGGAAAATTGATTCTTCTGTATCCTATCATTTAAAGGGGAAAAAGGTAGATTGTCTTGCCGACGCCGCTGACATGGCTGACACATACGTGCTCAACAACAAATTTTGTGGAAAGAAGCCCTACGATAATTCTAGTTCTAATTTTAAGTATCCCAATCACAAATCTGACAGACCCCGTCACAAGCCTATAACGTCTTCCCCAGCTAGCCAAAATAGAATTGTTCCCCCAACTAAAAATGCGACTCGGGGCAATGGTAGCAGAAATGGGCCCCAAAGTAATAGTAATGCTCAAAGAGGGAACGTTCCCGTATCCCCTAAAGTATGTACTTTTTGTGGCATGAGAGGCCACCTAGCTTATCAGTGCTGGGCCAAGGAGAAAACCGAGAGATCGGGGCAGACAGTTGCCGCCGTATCTCAAACTCCATATGTGCCTGTAATGCAGGACTCCCGACAGAAGGAGTACCTAGCACCAAATGTTCCCTTAATGCAGGACTCCCGACAGAAGGAGTACCTAGCACCAAAAGTTCCTTTAATACAGGACTCCCGACAGAAGGAGTACCTAGCAGCTAACGTAAATCATCTAGACAGGGGTGTAGTAGCATGCGTGGTGCAACCCACTAGGGTTAAGCCAATAATAAATTCACCATCAGTGCAGGACAGTTACCGTCCCTTTATTTCATCTGGCAACGTGAGATTAAATGGTTGTATGCATGAAGTAAAAATTCTGAGAGACACAGGTTCTACTAGCACCCTCATGGTGAATCCTTACACTGAGTGCCCACCTGGCGAACCAGTTGTAATGAGAGGTGCTGGAGGCCAATTTTATGCACACTTGGTAAAAGGCGAAATTGAATGTGAGTTACTACAGGGTGAGGCCACCATAGCTTTGTGTAGGTCCCAAGATATCCCTGTGCCTGGGGTAACACTCCTTTTGGGGAATGATGTAGCAGGTGAGAAGGTCTGACCAGACCCCATTTTGTCACTTTCCCCTGTTAACGAGCCACTAACCGGTGAGCTCGAAAAGGAGATGCCAATTGTTTTCCCTGTGTGTGCTGTCACACATTCAATGTCTCAAGTAGCAGTTCCCTCAGACAGAAATGTACCTAATGTAAGAGTTGATGAAAGGGATGATGAGAGTGTGAATGACGCTCCAACTGTGCCTGATGATGTGACTGAGGTGGATTTATCTGACACCTTTATGGCTCATCTTGACCCTAACGATGACCATGAAACTCCTCCAAATTGTCCTAGTGGCCTGGTAGAGCTACAGAGAGATGATAGTGAATGCAAGGAGTTAGCTGCCAGGTCCGTGAGTAAAGAGGAATGTGAGGAGGGTGGTGAATGTTTCTACCTCAAAGGAGGAGTATTGTGGCGTAGATGGAGACCGCCACACAGACCGATGACGGGGCTTGGGACGTCCATCAAGTAGTAGTCCCCAAACCTTATCGTAGCGATATCATGGAAATGGCACATTGTATACCATTGGCAGGACACCTAGGTGTGAGAAAAACTCTAGACAGAATCAGAGCCCACTTTCACTGGCCAGGAATGCGTGCAGATGTAGTGGAGTTTTGTAGAGTGTGTCACACTTGCCAGATGACAGGAAAACCCAATCAGAAGGTGCCTGTACATCCTCTGGTGCCCTTGCCCGTTTTCGAGAATCCTTTTACTCGGGTGGTAGTGGACATTGTAGGCCCATTGCCTAAGACTTCCCAAGGTAACATTTATTTATTAACTATCATGGACATGGCAACTCGCTACCTAGAGGCTATACCCTTAAGGACTACCTCTGCTCCAACTGTCATCAAGGAACTGCTCAAATTCTTCACCAGAATGGGTTTCCCCCATGAGGTGCAAAGTGATCAAGGAACTAATTTTACCTCTAACATTTTTCAGCAGTCCCTGAAGGAGTTGGGTATCGAGCATGTTAAGTCTAGCACCTACCACCCAGAGAGTCAAGGGGTTCTCGAACGATATCATCAGACATTAAAGGGAATGTTACGTAAGTATTGTACAGAGACCGGAGTTGAGTGGGATAAGGGGGTACCTTTTCTTTTATTTGCTACTCGTGAGGTTCCAACTGAATCCCTGGTTTTTTCCCCTAATGAGCTAGTTTTCGGTCACCAGGTAAGAGGTCCTTTGCAACTATTGCAGGATAGCCTAGTTGGCCAGGAGGGGAACCAAAACCTCCTCAAGTATGTTTCAGATTTCAAAACCCGGCTGAGATCCTCATGCGAGTTTGCAGCTCAAAACTTGACAGTGGCTAAAAGCTCCATGAAGACCTGGTATGACAGAAAAGCCTGTGAGAGGGAGTTTCAGCCCAGTGATGAGGTTTTGGTCCTGCTCCCCCTTTTTGGCCACCTTTATCTGCCAAGTTCAGGGGCCCATATAAGATCATTCGGAGGGTGAGCATTACCGATTATCAGTAACTACCCCAGACAGGAGAAAGCCCACGCAAGTATTCCATATAAATATGTTGAAACCCTACCATAGGTCCCCTGATTCCTCTCCTCCAGATTCTCCCACTGTGGCAGTGAATGTCAGGACCTGTGGACAGCCTGGTGCGGACGAAGTCTTCAGTTCTCTTACTGACCCGCAACAGACTGTTCCAGAGCCTGAAGGTATCCATGCAGACTTTGACTTGTCATGTAGCCTATCCAACTTTCAGTATAATTCAGTAGCTTGGGGGGAATTACCATCTAAACTATGTCATCTTCCCTCTGATCAAGCGAACCAACTAATCTCTGTTTTATCTCAGTCTCCCAGTGTGTTCCGTGATACTCCAGGGCTCACTTCTTTGGCCGTGCACGACATCGACGTAGGGGATGCAACTCCCATTAAACTATCCCCCTACCGTGTCTCGCCACAACGCAGGAGTATACTGCAGGTCGAGCTTGACTTTATGTTATCTAATGAACTGATCACTAGGGCCTTAAGCCAGTGGAGTAGTCCGGTCATACTTATGCCAAAGCCAGACGGGAGCCATAGGTTATGTATGGACTATAGGCAAGTCAATGCTGTCACAAAGAACGATACCTACCCACTGCCACGGATCGACGACTGCATTGACCAGATTGGTACAGCCACCTATATCAGCAAGATTGACTTAATGAAGGGATATTGGCAAGTAGCTCTCACCCCTAGAGCGAGGGAAATATCATGCTTTGTAGTCAACAATCAAGCCTTCTGCTGTAACGTAATGCCCTACGGCTTGAAAAACGCTCCAGCTACATTCCAGCGCCTCATGAATTTGGTGACTGAAGGGGTACCTGGGTGCGTTGTCTACATCGATGATATTCTTATCTTTTCACAGTCATGGGAGGAGCATCTTTACCAACTTAGATTGCTGTTCTTAAATCTTGCTGATGCCAATCTGGTGGTTAATCTTAAGAAATGCACCTTTGTAAAGAGTACGGTCCAGTATCTAGGATATACGGTAGGTCAGGGGCAGGTTGCACCTCCTCAAGCAAAGGTAGAGTCTATTCTAGAATTCCCAACTCCTAGCACTAAGAAACATATCCAAAGGTACTTAGGCATGATTGGTTATTATAGGCGTTTCATCTTAAAATTTTCAAAGTTGACAGCTCCCCTGACAGATCTTCTCCGTAAGGATGTGAAGTTTGAGTGGTCCTCTGAATGTGAGGAGGCCTTTATTGCTACCAAATATATATTATCTAATTATCCTGTACTCCGAGCTCCTGATTTTAACAGATCTTTTTCCCTAGCAGTGGATGCGAGCAATACCGGGGTTGGTGCAGTGTTGCTCCAGGAAGACGACTGTGAAGTATTGCATCCTGTGTGCTATTTCAGTAAAAAAATAAATTCTGCCCAACGTAACTATTCAGTCATTGAGAAGGAGCTGTTAGCATTAATTTTATCCCTTCAATACTTTGCTGTCTATGTGCAATCTGCCTCTGGTGCCATCACTGTGTATACTGACCATCACCCCTTAAAATGTTTGCATAAGTTCCAAAATAAAAACCAACGACTGACCAGGTGGAGTTTGTTGCTGCAGGAATACTCCCTGGATGTCAAACATATTAAGGGGGTCCAGAACGTGCTAGCCGATTGCTTATCACATATCTGTTAAAGATTACATTTACCGGGTTGGCCTCATCCAGCAGTAAGATTATTTTAATGAGAGGATTTTGGCAATTAGCTCTCCCTTGTAGCGAGGTAAATATCATGTTTTAGTAGTGCGCTGTCAAGCCTTCAGCTGTGAGATGCCTTGCAGTTCGAATAACGGTCCAGCTACGTTCCGGCTATGTTCTGATGTGGTACCTGGAGACGTTGCCTACTTTGGGTAATATCCTTATTATATCCTCATTATAATCTTGCTGTTGCCAATCTGGTGGTGAATCTATTTATGTATTATGTTTACTATTATGTACTATACTCATTAAACTCTTTTCTAGGGGGGAGCCCTGTATGTTAATTTAAGAGTTAGAATTAGAGTTGAAGGAGTGTCAAACTACCCAAGCGGCGAAGCAGACTAGCGAGCGAACCAGCGAGTGGGAAACCAGCTCGCCGGCATACCAGCAAACAAGCCTTCACACCTGTGTGCGTCATAGGGGACCCTGCAAACTACTTCGATGACCCGACGCTATGACGTATGATCGACGCCAGGAGACTCCATTGGTCCACGCACCTGCTATGCAACTCGAGGAGCTGTGATTGGAGCGGGCACTACCCCCCGCCTCCTGATTCGTTCCTACACAATCATTGTTCAGTATATAAGACCCGAGTTGTGGGCATTCAAATCAGTCTCATTTGGAGTTTGGGAAGGTGAACTTGCAGCTGGAGGAAGACGGGGTGAAGTTTTATAATGGGATTGTGACTGTCAGTCAGATTATATAAGTGTGTGTTAAGTGTGTTCCGTGTAAACACTTACGTTATGTTGGTTAGTGAGATATGTGATTGGGACGTTAACGCTACTATTTATGTACTTAACTATTTGATTGGGAATTAACGGTAATTCTATTATTATGTACTTACTATTTTAGTTGACTAACTTGTGGACTAAAGCAACTCTTTAAGTAATTGGGTTATGATGAAAGTAATACTATTGTTTTATATTAATACTTACGAGTTCTTTCATTTTCTTTGAATTAAGCTTACATTGCTTAACCGTGCTTAGTACGGTGATGCTATTGTCTCATATTAGTAATATCGCCTTAGACTAACATGGCTGTGTTAATATTACTTCTAGTGATTTCCTAAGCTGAAGAAAATTCTTTTAGCTTCAAAATATTATTTTTGCTTTTCATATTATTTGAGTGAGACCTGAATCGAATCTATGAAGCGATCCTGTAACTTAATTTACTCATAAATCAAACCTCAATGTTACGTGGTTAAGAAATACATTTAACTAATTATTAAATATATATCTAACTTTTTATGTGACTTAGATATAAATCCTGATGATAATAATAATATAATACTGTTAACGTAAGACAAGAACCAAGAATAATTACATTAAATATAAATAAAAGGACATATAATAAAACTAGCGATTCATTTCAAAAAGGGTAAGAGACAGAAATATTCTTACTTTAATATTTATCTTTCAAGACTTTTTATAGAATTAATAGTCCTTCTTTAGATATAACTTCTTCGGTTCAGAACCATAGCCTACTAAGCTTCGGTTAAATAATAATTCTTTATAAATACTACATGACTTTAATTAGTTTCAGTATTTTTCATAATTAAAGAGTATCAGTCAATAAAGGATACTATGTCTTAAGATCCAGAAGGAAAGGAAGCAACAACAGGAAATCATTTTATTAGATTTTACCTTTGTTTTGCCTTCAGCTGACTGATACCTTAATATATATCTCTGTGCTATCTAGATTCATCAATTTAACCACTTGAGGATCAAGATACGTAACAACATCCAAACACAAATACCACAATACACACAGTAGTGAATATAAACATCCACACACAAATACTACAATACACACAGTAGTGAATATAAACATCCACACACAAATACCACAATACACACAGTAGTGAATATAAACATCCACACACAAATACCACAATACACACAGTAGTGAATATAAACATCCACACACAAATACCACAATACACAGTAGTGAATATAAACATCCACACACAAATACCACAATACACACAGTAGTGAATATAAACATCCACACACAAATACCACAATACACAGAGTAGTGAATATAAACATCCACACACAAATACCAGAATACACACAGTAGTGAGTATAAACATCCACACACAAATACCACAATACACACAGTAGTGAATATAAACATCCACACACAAATACCACAATACACACAGTAGTGAATATAAACATCCACACACAAATACCAGAATACACACAGTAGTGAATATAAACATCCACACACAAATACCAGAATACACACAGTAGTGAACATAAACATCCACACACAAATACCAGAGTACACACAGTAGTGAATATAAACATCCACACACAAATACCAGAATACACACAGTAGTGAATATAAACATCCACACACAAATACCAGAATACACACAGTAGTGAATATAAACATCCACACACAAATACCAGAGTACACACAGTAGTGAATATAAACATCCACACACAAATACCAGAATACACACAGTACTGAATATAAACATCCACACACAAATACCAGAATACACACAGTAGTGAATATAAACATCCACACACAAATACCAGAGTACACACAGTAGTGAATATAAACATCCACACACAAATACCAGAATACACACAGTAGTGAATATAAACATCCACACACAAATACCAGAATACACACAGTAGTGAATATAAACATTCACACACAAATACCAGAATACACACAGTAGTGAATATAAACATCCACACACAAATACCAGAATACACACAGTAGTGAATATAAACATCCACACACAAATACCAGAATACACACAGTAGTGAATATAAACATCCACACACAAATACCAGAATACACACAGTAGTGAATATAAACATCCACACACAAATACCAGAATACACACAGTAGTGAATATAAACATCCACACACAAATACCAGAATACACACAGTAGTGAATATAAACATCCACACACAAATACCAGAATACCCACAGTAGTGAATATGAACATCCACACACAAATACCAGAATACACACAGTAGTGAATATAAACATCCACACACAAATACCAGAATACACACAGTAGTGAATATAAACATCCACACACAAATACCAGAATACACACAGTAGTGAATATAAACATCCACACACAAATACCAGAATACACACAGTAGTGAATATAAACATCCACACACAAACCCACATAAACACACTTTTAAGGGGGTAGTACTCGCTTTTTCTGGACCCCCTTCTTCCTCATGTTTAGCATATTAGCTTTGAGGTTTTAAGACGTTCGTTCAGTTAGTGGTTTGAAACCTTTCGCCTCATTTAGTTGTCAATATTAAGACCTTTCATGCCATTTAGGAGTCGATTTTTTCCTGGCGAGCGATATTGAGCCTGTATTTGAAGAGGAATCGGCCTTCGGCCGGGACATTTTTCTACCGAAAAATTTATAAATTTATCTTGAAAGGGGATCTAGGGGGTGTTTTTCTAAGCTTGATGGAGGTCTAGAGAGGAAACTAAAAAATAAATAAATAAATAAATATATACGGTAGACCATAAACCAAGCACAACCCCCTTAAAACCCACCCACCCCTACACACACAAACAAACGCACGCACATACACAAACCCACACACGTAAAACACACACACACAGACAAATGCATATAGAAACACCCACCCACCAACCCACGAACACACACGCCCACCTGTATACACACATCCCCACACTCACAACACACAATTATACAAACATACAGACCCCTAACGTATATCCATTTCCTGAAGCCTGCCTAAACACACACAGAGCTATTCAGAACGTAAAAATCCTCAAGGTTATACGAGCTAAAGGGAGTCCGGGCAGAGATTCTCAAATATGATTATTCATATACGTTATTAGTGCTACAGCCAAAGCATTATTCATATACGTTATTAGTGCTACAGCCAAAGCATTATTCATATACGTTATTAGTGCTACAGCCAAAGCATTATTCATATACGTTATTAGTGCTACAGCCAAAGCATTATTCATATACGTTATTAGTGCTACAGCCAAAGCATTATTCATATACGTTATTAGTGCTACAGCCAAAGCATTATTCATATACGTTATTAGTGCTACAGCCAAAGCATTATTCATATACGTTATTAGTGCTACAGCCAAAGCATTATTCATATACGTTATTAGTGCTACAGCCAAAGCATTATTCATATACGTTATTAGTGCTACAGCCAAAGCATTATTCATATACGTTATTAGTGCTACAGCCAAAGCATTATTCATATACGTTATTAGTGCTACAGCCAAAGCATTATTCATATACGTTATTAGTGCTACAGCCAAAGCATTATTCATATACGTTATTAGTGCTACAGCCAAAGCATTATTCATATACGTTATTAGTGCTACAGCCAAAGCATTATTCATATACGTTATTAGTGCTACAGCCAAAGCATTATTCATATACGTTATTAGTGCTACAGCCAAAGCATTATTCATATACGTTATTAGTGCTACAGCCAAAGCATTATTGATATACGTTATTAGTGCTACAGCCAAAGCATTATTCATATACGTTATTAGTGCTACAGCCAAAGCATTATTCATATACGTTATTAGTGCTACAGCCAAAGCATTCTACTGAATTTAGTAATACACTTTAGTTGTGAAAGGGTTATTGAATATCTCACCGGAAAATTTACAAGAGCGTTTTTCACGTAGCTTTTGGTCCACAAGTTTGCTCTAGAAGTTAAGTATGGTCGCGCTAATAAGTCATGTCCCAGCTGTCATTACGTTTGGCTTGCTCTATGCTGTATTAATGTATGTCAGATGTTTAATAGGGTATATATACGAGTAGGAACATGTTTGTATAACTCCCTCAAAACGAATAAAGAAAGTTTTAGATATTGCTGATACCAATTATTTATCAAAACATACTTGGTGCCGTGACATCACTGATTAGCGCGACTGGACATCATGAAGTTCATAATATTATCTTTATTTTTATTTTTTAAATGCTGGGGTTCTAAATATACTATACCACATGGCTTAAATCTTCAAAATATACTGGAGTTTTAACTCAGTATAATAATTCTGTATGTTAAATATTGTTGTACATTCCCAAGTTACAATAATGATTCCGTGCCCCGTTCTTAACATCAATCATCAAATACAAACCCCAATGCACTTGAATAAACTAATGAAAGCATATGGTCCTCCCGGGGTTCGAACTCGGGACACCACACCCAGAACATAAGCATCTAAACCATTACACCACCAACACAGTTATTTTAGATATAGCTCTACATTCACAAGTTAAAGTAAATATTACAGATGATTATTACAGTAATATCATACAGGTAATTCTTATAAACTCAGAAAATCACACAAAATCTGTTATCGTCAAATTTCCACGATCAACATAATTATTTCCGTCAATAATTCTGGGGTCTTTTGTATTGGTATAGGGAACTATAATAAACATGTATTAACCCCTTTGAGGATCATGGCACGTATTGGCAGTTCATTCTGGGTATAAGTAGACGAGTTTATACAGCTTAGGAAGGATCTGTGGGAATGCAAAGGGTAAAGACTATCTCATTTCACCCTCTGGCTTCCATATATCCCTCCAAATCTGAATAAAGCTGTATAATATTAATACTAAATACTACAATTTCACTCCGACAAATTCCTCCCTTCTTATGAATTACATTATGCAAATCAAGACATAAAAGGAATATGAGTACGGACGTAATTGTGTGTTCATAAATCAAGTTATCATATATTTCAATACACAATAGAGATGTAATGAATCAATTTTGCCTTTGGGAGGAGGAGGGAAGGGGGGGGGGGGGGGTTAGAGCTGCGGTTCTTGGAGAATGAGTCTATCTATCTATTGCCTGACGCCGTGATCCCCGAAGGGGTGGTCACGAACGAACCGCCCCCATGCACCTCTGTCCCCAGTCAGTCGACGCCCCTCCCCCCAACCAGCACCGCCTTCGTTCATGTACTTCCTCACTCCATCCTTCCACCTCTCATTCGGTCTCCCTCTCTGTCCCTCCACCTCGCTCTCGTACACCCTCTTAATCATTCTCTCGCTTTCCATACGTTCCATATGGCCGAACCATCTCAAGTTGTTCCTTTTCACACTTTCCAGCACATCTACCTCCACACCACACCTCCTTCTTACTTCCTCATTAGTCTGTCTATCCCTCCATGTAACTCCGCACGCACTCCTTAAGTAATTCATTTCCACTGCTCTCACTCTTGGTCTGAGTCTCTCAACCAACGTCCATGCTTCGCTTCCGTAAGTCAGTGTCGGGATTACCACACTGTCATGCAAGGACTTCTTCACTTCCATACTGACCACCCTATTTCTTGTTACTGCTTTTAGCGTTCCTACAACCCTCTTCCCCTGTTGTACCCTCTCCCGCACTTCTTCATCCATAGTCCCATCTTTACTCAACACACTGCCCAGTTACTTAAAAGAGTTGACGATCTCCATAGCCTGACCGTTCAGCTTCACCTCACACTCTGTGACTTCACCCCTTTCGAAGACCATAACCTTGCTCTTCCCCGCATTTACCTTCAAATTCCGTTTTTCGCACACTGTTCCAAACTCATTTACCAAACCCTGCAACTCCCATTCATTATCATTCATCAGAACTGTATCATCCGCAAACAGCAGTATAGGTAGCTTCCACTCAATTCCCTCCCTTTTCAGCGATACACCAACATCCACTGCTCTTAATAGTATTTCTTTCATGACTCCATTGTGACGCATGTCGAGTATGAGCATGCTGTACAGAACGCCCAGTCAGGCCCCACTCTCGCTAGGATCGTCAGGGCAGGAACTTTGGCTGTAGTCTGTGTAGAGTTTCCTAACTCAGTTTATGTGAACCGTTGTACTATAAGTATTATCATTATGTATTTTGTTTTCTTCTAAGTCAACGAGTTCTATTTTATATCATTAGATATAAGTATTGTGTGTGGGACTTATATATAATGATGTGATGAGAGAGAGCGAGTTATGTAACGGAGGACAGTGTGCGCGCCACGAGGTGTGTAGGCCTCACTCCCTCCTCCCTCCTTCCCCCCTCCCTCCCCCCTCATCAAGAGCGTGGGAATCCTTTGTCGATCCCAGATTGAGAGAGAGAATGTGACGTCATGATTGCCGTTATGCTCGCTACGGGGCCGAGTATAAAAAGGGAGGTCTCGCCATTTTTAGATCAGAACTCATCAGGCAAAGCGACCTCTCATATCCCTTGCAACTATCGATATTCTTCCGACTGATGTGAACTTTCTCTACTCTCTGAACAGCCTATTTTCTTCTCTTCTCGTCCCTTTTTAACCAATGACCCCTTTGGTGCAGATTTAGTCAGCCAAAGTATTATCGCTTGAGTTCTCACGAGATAAGTGCCTGTTAGATAGCCTATTTTTGGAAGGGTTAACTAGAATAGGATTGATTGATGTTTGTTGCACTCGTATATGTATTTCCCTGTGTACTATTATTCATGTTCCTGTTTTCTGCTGGTTTAGGTAATGCTAGACTGGGATAGGGTTCCTCGAGTTGTGATTTCCTATGAGTGCTAGGTTGGTTGAACCAGCACAATTGCAACGGAGACGTGGGAAGCCTAGGGGGTCTTTTTGATTGTGTACCGTGGGAGTTTAGCACTGTGTTGCGAGTGAGGGCTTTTGCCTGTGCCACCCAACACTGTGCTATCTCATTTGCTTGACTTTGAGAGGATCGCCAGGAGAGAACCAGATACTAGTGATCTGGATCTCTCAAGAGAGCATCCCGTCAATTACCGTAATTTGGCCGCACAGTCTTAAGGACCTCGCTAGGCTATGAGCCGCTTGCTCAGCCATTGTCTCTTAACCTTAGATATCCCAGCTAGACTTTGCTCGACCAGCAGATACAGCATAGTATTGAAGCTTCTCCTTATGTATATTATTGTTTAAGCACTATTGATTTCATGTGTGGCACGCTTAGCTACTTCAGAGATTAGTGGCCCACGAGCACAATCTTAGTAGGCTATTGCCAGTGCATTGTCGGAGTACTTCTTCTTAATGTTTGCCATATCCTATTGCTTATTCTTATAATTCTTCTTATGTCAATTTAAAGCCTTTAATTACCAGTGAGTTATTCATTAAATTGCTGTTCAAAATCCGATACTTACTTCTTATGAGTATTCGAGAAGCATCTAACTTATCAGAAGATTCCTTGCTTGATGCTCGAGGACTATTGTTTAACGTAACGTAATAGTGCCGATCCGAAGTAGAGGGTGGAGGACTTCTTAAGTTCTTAGTTCAAGGGTGGATTACTTCGGCTTCGGCCAACACTATTCTTTAGTGTTGTAGTACTTTCTTCTTTGTTTGATTGTTGACCAGACTAGATAACTCCCGTCTTGTTATTAGTCTGTTGTGTGAAACGCTAGTACCGAGTTCTTGTATACCCCGTTATAGCAGATAGAACTCTGGAGGGTAGTGGCGTTTTTTGTTCGGCTGGCAGTACTCTGGGGTTGGGATCGTGTGTTTCCGTTGTGGCAGCGAGCCATACTCGAGTCCTGTGTAAGAGCCCTAGTGTACCCGAGTGCCCGGTCGTAACAAATGGCGACCTTGCTTAGGATTTTGTGAACAGTATAATTTTTTGCAGAGTTGTACAACATTTGTTTGTTCGTACTTTAGCGTACATATTGAAGAATATTTTTTTTTTTTGTAAGGCAATTAGGAGAGCATTTAAGAGACTCCAGTTAATTTAGTAATTAGTGCTTACATAAGGGAGTTTAACACTTTTGTCTCGAGAATTTTTTGTGAACTTCAGTATGTCGGGCCCTAGTATTGACGAGGAGCGAGAGATGCTATTTGAGGAGGTGCCGTTAGTAACTAGTGAGGAGGATGCTAGACTTTTTGTGAGTAAGCAGTACCACGTGACGGAGGAGAGGCTGACTGGGGTGAATGTTTATGGCTTGCACCTGATAGCCAAGGTTTTGGGTCTATCCAATGTAGGAGGGATGTCCAAGGGGGAGCTGATTTCCTGGGTGTTGCGTGGGCGACATGGGGTTTCGGAGGAGAGGGCGTTTGGGGGGGTTCCTCCCCAGATCCCCTCTCACTCGACTCCCACAGTGCCGTCCACTCAGTTGCCGGAGGTTAGCACTCTCCCACAGAGGGATGAGCATTGGAAGATTGGAGTGCCCTCGGGCGGTGCGTATGGTGGTTCCCCAGTTCTTGCCCCCCCTCCTTCAGTAGTGGCAGCTCCCTCTTCCGGCCTGTCTCCTGAGATGATATTTAAACTCGAGCTTGCTAAAATGGAGAATGAGGCTAGGAAGCAGGAGATGGAGAATGAGACTAGGAGGCATGAGATTGAGGCTGAGTCTAGAAGGCAGGAGAATGAGACGAGGAGGCACGAGGCTGAGCTTAGGTACGACTCAGAGAAATATTGTGCTCAAATAGATTTAGATAAGACTCGTGCAGAGTCGACAGGGATTCGGATGGGCCGTGAGGGCCAAGTAAGAGAACAGTCCTTGTCTCACTTAGTCAAATTGGTGCCGGCATTTAGTGAAACTGAAGTCACAGAATTTTTTAATCGTTTTGAGAAGAAGTGTAGGGAGCATAATTGGCCTGAAGAGAAGTGGGCAGCTCTGGTCTCCTCAAGACTTACGGGTAAGGGTCTGAAGGCTTATGATGCACTGCCTTTAGAGTCTTGCATTGACTACCCAGTATTGAAGAGAGCTGTCCTACGGGCATACGAGTTGCAACCAGAAACATATCGATTGAAGTTTCGGGGTGTTACGAAGACTAGGGAGGCGACCTTTCTTGAACATGCCCGGGACTTAAAAGATGCACTTGCTAACTGGACACGTTCTGAGAAAGCTGAGACGGCCGAACAGTTGACTGAGCTGTTTCTGCTCGAGCAGTTTTATAAGTGTACTGGTGCAGATATGACTTTAACTATTAAAGAAAAGAACCCTAAAACTCTACAGGAGGCAGCTGAGATGGCTGACCTCCGGCTATCATTAATTCGTGGGTGCGGGTCTGCCCAGCGTAGTGAGGCAGGTAACAAGGGGCGTGACACCCCACCCCCCCGAGTTAGTGATATACATTATGCAAACAAGTACAAGAGCTATGATACCAAGACTGACCACAAGACTAACACCGTCCCATTTAAGAAGGGGCCGGGCCCTTCCCAGTACCAAGGGAAGCCCAGAGGGGAGTTGGAGTGTTATCTTTGTCATGAAAAGGGGCACTTTGCAAGAGTCTGTCCTAGCAAACCACCTACAGCAGCTGTGTCTTTGGCCTGCAACATTGGTGTGTCTCCGAAGTCTTCTGAGTTTGCCCGGGGCAGTTCGTCAGAGGCTGAGGCACAGCCAATGCAGAAACACCTGAGAGGCTCGAACCCTGCTCAGGATGTTTTTTGCGACCATAGAGGACGGGGTTGCGTGATGTGGGCGGGGCGCAAGCATGGAGTAGAGGTCTTGCGTGATACAGGTGCTTCCCAGACTCTGATGAATAACTTGACTGGCTACCCTATAAATGTGGCTCGGGTGGTAGTGGTGCAGGGTATTAATGCAACTCGGTCATACCCGCTGGTGCGGTTGGAGTTGGAGGTGGATGGTGTGGCACGTGAATTGGATGTTGGGATTGTGGAGAAACTGCCAGTGGAGGGCGTCGACCTTCTTCTCGGCAACGACTTTGCAATGCCCGCTTCTGAGGTTCTACCCTTAGTCGTTGCCGAGAAGCCGGCCGACGTGAGTGGGGGAGAACAAGAGTGGGTCGAGCGGTGCCAGACACAACCCATGGCGTGTGTTGTCACCCGAGCTCGGGCAGATAAAGTGTCACAGCCTAGTCCTCCGTCTTCAGACCAGCAGAGGAACGATCAACAGGAGGAGGCTAAAGCTGGAGTTGGTTTTAAGAGTTTTGACTCGGCGGCTCTCCTGGGTGATTTAGTATTGGCACCTATGTTGGAGTCTGGAGAGGCCCCAGGACCTGTCACAGTTAGTGAGGAGGTAGGGCCGGAAGAGACTCCGGGGCAGCAACGTTGCACACGGAGAGAAAAAAGGGTTGCTCAGTTTGATATTGGGGAAGGACTTGGGTTGCTTCGGAAGCATCTAGACAGGTTGGTTCCCTCAGATATTTGTAAACTGCAGTTGGAGGATCCGGAAGTTCAGAAGTGTGGTAATGGTGCTGTCGAGATTAAACACGAGGACGGGGAAGCATGTCATGTGAACCTGTTGGAGGAGTTTGTGAGGCAACCACCTGAGCAGCCTACTGTCCCTGCGTTGGTCTGCCGCGGCCAAGGTGGAGAAGGAGTACAAAGGAGTACAAAGGAGTACAAAGGAAATCAAGCAAACAACAGATCTAGTGACCCTTCTAGGCTGCTTGTCCTCCAAAACACTGAGGATCAAGTGTCCAAACAGTGGTTTAGAGTGGGTAAGGGAACATTGGAAAGGGAACTACTGCCCTGCCACTAACGTGGCAGGACTAGGAAGTTAGTAGGGGACATATGGGTTAGTAACTGAGGGGAGGATAAAGTTATTCATTTACAAACGCAGTCAGTCGCGGGTTTGATGCGAGATATTTGTCTAGGCGGAATTTAAATGAATCAACGGTGCTGCAGTCTATAACGTTTCGGGGAAGCCCATTCCACAAGTTGACAACTCGATTGAAGAAGAAATTCTTAGATTCGTGCGAGTTAAAAGATTTACCAATAATTTTGCAACCGTTTCCCCGTGTGTAATTAGATTGGTCGATAGTGAAGTACTTACTACAGTTCATATTGTCGATGCCTTTGATGATTTTGAACACTTGAATTAAGTCGCCTCTTAATCTGCGCTGGGTTAAAGGAAATAGATTTAATTCTCTAAGACGCTCTTCGTATGGTTTGTTCTTTAGGCTAGGTATCATTTTGGTAACTCTACGTTGAACTCGTTCTAGCTTGTTTATATCTTTTTGGTAATAAGGGCACCAGGATTGAACGCAGTATTCCAGAAGAGGGCGGACTAAGGAATTGTAAAGGGTTAGGATAACTTCTTTGGATTTATGCTCAAATGACCTGCCTATAAAGCCAATTATTTTGTTTGCCTTCTTAACAACTTCTGAACATTGTTGACTCGGTTTTAGGTTACTCGATATTGTTACTCCCAGATCAGTTTCTCTGTTTACATTCTTAAGCTGAGTGCCATTCATCGAATAGTTTGCTTTCTCATTTAGGTATCCGACATGTAGTACTTTACATTTATCCGCATTGAAACTCATTTGCCAAATTTGGGCCCAACATGACAATTTATCTAGATTGTGTTGCATATCGTCAACTTGTTCTTTTGAGAGTACGCTATTTGCAATTTTTGTATCGTCAGCAAATTTTGAGATTGTGCAGGTGAGACCCTCATCTATGTCGTTGATGTAAATTAGAAAGAGAATTGGTCCTAGTACCGATCCCTGGGGTACCCCGCTACTTACATTGGTCCATTTAGATGCCTTACCGTTTATGACTACTCTTTGCTTTCTGTTGTTGAGCCAATTTTCTATCCATTTCAACACACCGTCTTGTATTCCATGCGCTTTTAGTTTTAGCAGTAAACGTTTGTGGGGAACTTTGTCAAAGGCCTTTTGAAAATCAAGGTATATAATATCTACAGCTTTACTCTCATCGTAGAGGTTGAGGATATCGTGGAAGAAGTCTAAGAGGTTTGTTAAACAGGAACGTTTTTTACGAAAGCCGTGTTGAGTATCTTTAAGTATGTTATTTTCCTCTAAGTGATTTACGAGTCTGTCTCGTATGACCGTTTCTAGCATTTTACATACAACTGAGGTTAAGCTAATTGGACGATAGTTACTGGGTAGGGATTTGCTGCCTTTTTTGAATATCGGTGTTACGTTGGCTAGCTTCCACTGATCAGGCATAGTTCCAGACTGCAAGGATTTATTGAATAGTAATGTCAGTGGTTTGGAGAGCTCATTCTTAGCTTCCTTTAGAACTCTAGGCGAGATTGTATCAGGTCCTGGCGTTTTATTTACTTTGAGTTTATCTAAACAATTCAATACTTCTCTCTCTGTAACGGTGATATTGCTTAGAACATCTGAATTATCAATCTGAATCGGCGATGGTGTAGGGATATCACTGAGGTCTTCGGTTGTAAAAACTGATGCAAAGAAGGTATTGAGGGCATTACTCATTTGTACTTCGTCTTTGGTGTATTCTCCTTTTTCATCGACTAACGGTCCAACAGTTGAAGTAACTACTTTTTTCTTTCTGATATAACTATAGAATTCTTTCGGGTTTGTTTTACTTTGATTCGCAATATGTAACTCTAAGGTCTTTTTACTTTGCTTAATTAACTTTTTGGCTTTGCGTCGTAGCTCTACAAATTTCACCCGTTCTTCGTCATTTTGTGAGGATTTTAATCTATCATTAGCAAATTTTTTAGCAAGCAGGCAGTTTGAAATATCTTTATTCCACCATTTGGGCTTATTATTATGGCCTGGACGCCGTATTTTCGATGGTATGCAGTCTTGCACTGCTTTTAGGTAAGTGGTTTCGAATAACTTCCAAGATGTATTTATGTCGTTATTGTTAATTAAAAAGCTCCAGTCAGTTTCTTTAAACATAGCTCTAAGTTTATGGAAGTTTGCTTTCTTGAAATTAGGGACTTTTTCGATGCTACTATTTGGTTCGTTACTAGTAAACTTTAAAGTGAAAGTTATCGTACGATGGTCGCTGTTACTGAATTCATCACCAACATTCAAATTCTCTATCAATTCTTCTTTTGTTGCAAGTACAATGTCAAGAACGTTATTACCACGGGTCGGCGTTCGAACAAATTGATAAAGCGAACTCTCTTGCAAGTTCGTATACAAGTCATGTCCGGAGTGTGAAGTAAGAGTATCGCCCCACTTGGTCACAGGTAAATTAAAGTCGCCAAAAATTACGGTATCTTGTGAGTTACTTACATCTGCAATTTGTTCGTAAATTTCTCGGTCAGTTTGCACTGATTGAGCTGGAGGTCTGTATATTAACGCAAGTATTATTTTTGTACCTTTATTATTCTTTATTAGCACAAAAGATGTGTCGACGTTCACAATTTGAGGTTTTGACACGAGGGTCGGGTTAAGACTTTCTTTGATATAAAATAAAACGCCACCTCCATTTTTATTTATTCGGCTGTTCTCAAACATTACATAACCGGGAAGTGAATACTCTGCTAAAAAGTCTCTATCTTCTGTATTGAGCCAAGATTCTGTTATGCCAATCACATCATAATTTTCTGTAAACACTAGTTCCTCTAAATCTGAAAATTTATTGCGTATGCTACGAGCGTTTGCATAGAAAACCTTTAAAGTTGCGGTTTTAGAACTCGCAGAACGTTCTTTCATCGAATTTTTGGTTCTGGTCGGATCTACATTTACATTCATGGCTGTCCTCGGTCCTCGGTCGTTATCCCTGACGGTTTTGAATTTGGGTCGTGTTGGTGGAGATTTATCCAAATTCGCGGTTCTTGACGGATTAGTATTTAATTCCTTTGTAGGTTGCCGTCCTCGCTGTCTTCGGTCCTCCTTCCTGGTTGTCCTGTGCTGAGTCGATTTCTTCTCCGAAAATCCTTCACCGCATCGTTGAGAAGACGCCCAAAACGTGCTGCTCCCACCTGGTTCAGATGAACTCCATCGTCCGAAAACAAATAGTCATCGTAGTAGAAATTGTCCCAGGTGTTGACGAATCCCACGTTCTCCTTCCTGCAGAGGTTTGCTAGACAACGATTTGTGCTGGTGGCTATGTTGTAAAATCGGCTCTCTACACCGAGCCGGGGGACGATTCCTGAGACGATGATCCTTGATGACTTCTCCTTAAACGACTTGATCAGCTGCTGGTACTTTAAAAGCAAATCTTCCGACCGGGTTCGCTGCACATCGTTGGATCCAACGTGGATGACGTACATTGTATTAGCAGGGGCCAGCTTTGATACTTCGTCAACTGCTGCAACTACGTCATCCACACCACCACCAGGGATACAAAAACGCTTCCTGGTCTTAGGTGCCCTGGCGCAAAACTCTGTGAGCTGACCACGTATCATCGAGTCTCCCACGAGCCGGACTTCTTCTATTTCCTCTTCGTCATCTGAGTCTGCGAGTATCTGGAAACGGTTTTGACACTCGGTAATCGGTATGTGTTTCCTGGTCTTGGGGCAAACGTTGTTCCTCACGACACGGAAGTTGTCTTGAGGGGGAAGAGAGTCACTATTTGTATCATGAGTATCGGATACATCAGCTGAAGTGGCTACTGTAGGCGTTGAATTGTTGGCAGTTGACGTTGGGGCGTTGGTGGCTGCTGGAGTTGCGGTGACAATTGAAGTTTGTGGTACTCCAACGTTGAGTGTTACAAACTCTTGGAGTGATTCCAGCTTCATGGTGAGGACGTTGATCTTGTTGTAGGCTTCATCTAATTTCACTGTAAAATTCTCTCGTTGCTGGCAGAGCCGGCAGTCTTGAAGATCGATAGTAGCAAACATGGACTCACCAAACCTACCGGCGCAGTTCGCACAAGCGCGAGGCATGGTGACAGTCACTTTCTTCAGATCACTTCACTCACTTAAAAAAACAATTCACTCACTTTAAAACACTTCACTCACTTTAAAAACACTTCAATCACTTCAACCGAAAACAAATATGCTGAAATACGCAGAAATAGGTTATCAGGGGTGATAGCCTAACCGAAAACAAAAATGTTGAGATACGCAGAATTAGGCTTCCAGGGGCGATAGCCTAACCAAAAGTTTTTTTAAAAATTGAAATACGCAATAATAGGCTACCAGCGTTGAATAGCCTAACCGAAAATAATAAAATTGAAATTCGCAGAAATAGGCTACCAGGTGTGATAACCTAACCTTAAACAAATATATGTATAACAGAATATGTAACTAAATATACAATTCACCAAATAGAGATTATATAAAAATAAAGTGTGACTGCACACAAGGGGTTAATATACTGTGTCAACAGATGGACCTGGTGTCACTGTAGCCTAGTAAAGCAGTAGCCTACTCTTTTTAGATAAAAAAAAAAAAAGTGTATCAGTCAAAGGTTATTACAAGAACGTGCAAGCAACAACTAAAATTACAGATATATACTGTATAGCTACAGTAGGATACTAAATACAATATCTACAAGAGTTAATAATAAAACAGATTGGCTGGCTATAGGCTAGGCTAGGTTTGGGTTAGGTCAAAAGCTTGGCAGGTTGGGTTAGGCTAGGTTAGTTTGTACAAATACCACCCTTAGCTTAAAGTAAAATCAGTCTGAGGAGAAAAAGTCAAGAATATATCTAGGGGGAAAAGATAAATGAATGCACTTAAATTTGGTACAAAATTTGCTGGAATTTAATGTATAATCCCCCCAAAAGGTTTGTTTACAAAATGGCGTCGGCGTTAGTCTCTGTAGGCAGGTTAGTTAGTAAACAATATTGTTTATTAGCAAATTAATATGCAAAGCTTTACTTACATACAAGGCAGTTAAATAGATACTTACTACAGTAGGTAATGGGTAAAATTAGGGGCTACGATTTTATATAAAATAGTAATAAGAGAGCGTTTGTTTACAAAGCAAAACAAAACAATAGATGGCGCTAGTGGCGCCCTGTCCGAGCAGGAGTCTTGTGATAAACACAAAGTTTATCAGTCAATACACAGCGAAATATCGTGCAGTGTTACTTACTAAGCTACAGGATGGTTAAACGTGCTCTTAACCACCTTTCATGCACAAGAATGAAGAGGATGAGTAGTTAATACTCAAATTATGATCGATATCGTGAGAGCGTTGACAGAGCGTCTGCAGCGTCTGGCGGTAGCACGTGTGTGGAGAGGGGGGCAGTAGGGCACAGGTGGAGGAGAGTAGGGATTGTCATGTCTCGGCGAAGCAGTGGGCGGGGGACACGAGTCTGGTGGCTGTGGAAGTGCTAGAGCACCTGCCTGAGCAGCAGTGTGCAGCACTCCAGCACCAGCTCGGTTCATACCCCACTGGTCGTGCCGAGCCCCTGAGTCTCACAACTCGGGCGGTGCGAGATGTTCCGCAGGCAGGTCATGTGAATGTTAAAAGACCGTTAGCCTCGTTGTTTCGGTGGTTTAAGGTGGGCGACGAGGCTTTGGCATGGTTGCCAGGTCAGGGTCGACCCATGGCTGCCAAGGGTGGTGGTCAAAAGGAGGACATTGAGCAGATTGGTAGGGTCGGCTGTGGTATCGCAGTGCCCGGTCGTCACATAGCCTCCCAATGCTGCTCTAGTCTAATGCAACAGCCCTACCACAGACCGACTGTATCTGGCCATGTCGCTAAAAGCGGTGATGCTGCGCAGGCAGATGTCGTCACAAGGAATGTGGGGGTGCGCATGTACGGTATCGGCGGGGAAGCCTTAGCTATAATGAACTGTGGGAGTGACTGCACAGGTGGTACTGATTGTCCCTCTCATGACCTGGCTGTTCTAGGGACGAAGGTGGAGAAGGAGGGAGACTACAGGTTAGAAGCTGCGGTCTCGGCTGGGTTGTGGGAGGGCACTAGGCATGTTGTTTGTGGAGACAGTGCAAGGCAGTTGTTTACTAGGCTATGGCAGTACTTTCGCATGTTTGTTGCTTCTCCAGGCCTGATGTACGGGGTAGAATCCGACATGCAGGCTGGAGATAGTGCAAGGCTCAGTTTAATTCCCTACCGTATAAATCCTGCTCGACAGCCTATGGTGCAAGCAGAGCTGGATTACGTGTGGACGAAGGATCTGAGGGATAAGGAATGTCGTGAGTGGTCGTTGCGTGTAACTTTGTCCGAGCGCGCTAAAGAGGTATGTGGTTTTGTGGTGGACGGGAGTACTTACCGGTGTAATGTTATGCCCTACGGACTTAAGAATGCACCAGCAACGTGTCAGAGCCTGATGAATGAAAGTGAAAAGGACAATGATGCGCTGGGGCATTTCGAGATCTATGTTCCAGCCTATGGTCCGGTCGGTGTAGTTTACCCAGATCATTACCCTCTCGAGATCTTGGACCAGTTTCACAATCGGAATATGAGGCTGACCAGGTGGTCACTAAGGTTATTGGTATATAACCTGGACATAAGCCATATTGCCGGTTGTGACAACGAGGTTGCATGTGGTCGTTCGGGGGTATATGATCCTGGGTAAATTGACACACGGGTAGCCTCCTGCTTTGGTTTGAGTAGTATTTTTGCGCTTGGTGCTTGTTGGCTCGCGGTTGTAGCCCAGCGTATTGGGTCGTAAAGCAGGAGTTGAGCGTTTGGTATAGAAGAAAAATAGGCTGCCCTTATAGTGCAGCCGGAAAAAAACATATTAAAATATAAAAATCATATAAAAACTCTTTCTTTTTGATGAAGATAATTGTATAAGTTTGTCATAGCCTATAAGGTTTGAGTAGTCCACGAACTATCAAACGGCTGAGCTGCTGTAAGCTCGCTCTGGGAGCATGATATTGTGTCTTTTACTATTGTTGGGAGGAGTTATGAAATGTGAATTTTTTTTTTTATAAGATGTGTTTTAGTGATAAACTCAGCGTTGTTTTAGTGCCATGCGGTCGCTGGGTGTGAGGGGTTTGATGGGGTTCTGTATATCAGATTTTAGCTCAGGGTTGAGCAAGTAAAATCTTGGGGGGGGGTGTGACGCATGTCGAGTATGAGCATGCTGTACAGAACGCCCAGTCAGGCCCCACTCTCGCTAGGATCGTCAGGGCAGGAACTTTGGCTGTAGTCTGTGTAGAGTTTCCTAACTCAGTTTATGTGAACCGTTGTACTATAAGTATTATCATTATGTATTTTGTTTTCTTCTAAGTCAACGAGTTCTATTTTATATCATTAGATATAAGTATTGTGTGTGGGACTTATATATAATGATGTGATGAGAGAGAGCGAGTTATGTAACGGAGGACAGTGTGCGCGCCACGAGGTGTGTAGGCCTCACTCCCTCCTCCCTCCTTCCCCCCTCCCTCCCCCCTCATCAAGAGCGTGGGAATCCTTTGTCGATCCCAGATTGAGAGAGAGAATGTGACGTCATGATTGCCGTTATGCTCGCTACGGGGCCGAGTATAAAAAGGGAGGTCTCGCCATTTTTAGATCAGAACTCATCAGGCAAAGCGACCTCTCATATCCCTTGCAACTATCGATATTCTTCCGACTGATGTGAACTTTCTCTACTCTCTGAACAGCCTATTTTCTTCTCTTCTCGTCCCTTTTTAACCAATGACCCCTTTGGTGCAGATTTAGTCAGCCAAAGTATTATCGCTTGAGTTCTCACGAGATAAGTGCCTGTTAGATAGCCTATTTTTGGAAGGGTTAACTAGAATAGGATTGATTGATGTTTGTTGCACTCGTATATGTATTTCCCTGTGTACTATTATTCATGTTCCTGTTTTCTGCTGGTTTAGGTAATGCTAGACTGGGATAGGGTTCCTCGAGTTGTGATTTCCTATGAGTGCTAGGTTGGTTGAACCAGCACAATTGCAACGGAGACGTGGGAAGCCTAGGGGGTCTTTTTGATTGTGTACCGTGGGAGTTTAGCACTGTGTTGCGAGTGAGGGCTTTTGCCTGTGCCACCCAACACTGTGCTATCTCATTTGCTTGACTTTGAGAGGATCGCCAGGAGAGAACCAGATACTAGTGATCTGGATCTCTCAAGAGAGCATCCCGTCAATTACCGTAATTTGGCCGCACAGTCTTAAGGACCTCGCTAGGCTACGAGCCGCTTGCTCAGCCATTGTCTCTTAACCTTAGATATCCCAGCTAGACTTTGCTCGACCAGCAGATACAGCATAGTATTGAAGCTTCTCCTTATGTATATTATTGTTTAAGCACTATTGATTTCATGTGTGGCACGCTTAGCTACTTCAGAGATTAGTGGCCCACGAGCACAATCTTAGTAGGCTATTGCCAGTGCATTGTCGGAGTACTTCTTCTTAATGTTTGCCATATCCTATTGCTTATTCTTATAATTCTTCTTATGTCAATTTAAAGCCTTTAATTACCAGTGAGTTATTCATTAAATTGCTGTTCAAAATCCGATACTTACTTCTTATGAGTATTCGAGAAGCATCTAACTTATCAGAAGATTCCTTGCTTGATGCTCGAGGACTATTGTTTAACGTAACGTAATAGTGCCGATCCGAAGTAGAGGGTGGAGGACTTCTTAAGTTCTTAGTTCAAGGGTGGATTACTTCGGCTTCGGCCAACACTATTCTTTAGTGTTGTAGTACTTTCTTCTTTGTTTGATTGTTGACCAGACTAGATAACTCCCGTCTTGTTATTAGTCTGTTGTGTGAAACGCTAGTACCGAGTTCTTGTATACCCCGTTATAGCAGATAGAACTCTGGAGGGTAGTGGCGTTTTTTGTTCGGCTGGCAGTACTCTGGGGTTGGGATCGTGTGTTTCCGTTGTGGCAGCGAGCCATACTCGAGTCCTGTGTAAGAGCCCTAGTGTACCCGAGTGCCCGGTCGTAACACCATCCATATATACAGTAAACAACCACGGGGACATCACAC
>JBAKBP010017390.1:0-49075 GCA_037953745.1 Lithodes maja
CTGTTTTTTTCTTGGCGTTGGATTATTTATGTCACTGCTGCTTCTTCTCGGATGGCGTTTTTTGATCCATGGCTGCGGACTGCTTCGTGTAGGAGACGACCCATGCGTGCTGAACCCACAGGTTTTAGATGAGAGAGAGAGAGAGGGGGGGGGGGGGGACCCGTGATCACTGTACAAGACAGTAGATGTGGCAACGTGTGGTATTGAGATGCCTTGGTAATGAATTGGCTTGGTAATGAGCTGATATGGTGATGAAACCGACTGGTGAAGAAAAGGTCTGGTCATGAGATGGCATGGTCTTGAGGTGACTCGTCTTGTTTGTGTGGTGAGATGGCATGGTCATGAGATGTCTAGCATCCGGGACAGCTACCTTTAACCCCTTCTGTGCCGACGACGTCTATTTATCTTTATTCTGCCTACTATTAGACGATGTTATTCAGTTTAAAAAACGACCAACAGCAATAAACAGGCTTCACACTATCTCACTTAACCATTTTTACTCCCACTGATCCTTCTAGAACTGCACACAATCTTGTACATATGGCTAGAATTAAACTAATAAGACGTCGCCGGTACAGAAAGAGTTAATGGGTGTTATAGGAACTTCATCGTACCAGTCTATACCTTTCGTCACTTCAAATTTCACAACCAATTTTATCAATCCAGAGAGCTGATCAATATGTTTGGTGATTTTAATTATATGCTCACTTTAATTTGACAGTCACGAGAAATGAGTATATGCGCCGTATTCAAATTATTACTTTGATCATGATAATTAATGATAATCATCTAGTAACTCCCTGGATTGATGAAAGTAATTGCGAAAAAGTCTTTTTGGACTTACAAAAGACATAATTATATAAACAAGATTACTCGAAATGTTTTGAACCTATAACGAGAAAGGTGTGTGTTTTAGGTACTGCTTGGCATTGATGAACTCCTTGACTGTTTAAATTTGGAAGATATCACTCTTTGGTCAGCGGTTAGAAATTTGAAGTAGATGTTATAACTAATATATTTTGAAAATATATCACTTACATATATAATTATTATTATTATTATTATATGAGATGCCGAAGTCTCCAACCAGGGTGCAGAAACACCATCAAGATCAATCCACACAAAACACCCGGAGGCACTGGAGAGAGACTATGGCAACTTAGGAAAAAATAAAAACATACACTGTATACTGTACTGTACATATACACATATTAAACACAGATAACATATTATGCAGTGGAGGATATCAAGCTTAAATATAATACATACCATTATGATTGTTATACATAATAAGAGACAGCCAAATATCACAGGTAGTCTCTTAATTGTTTCATAGAGTGCTTGACTTTACCCTATTCCTTTCTATCACAGAGACATCATCATTAATTCTTCATACTATTGACGGTATAAAGTTCCGTAAAGTTCGTTAATAAATTAGGATATTGTATTAGTTCATAACAAGTAATTTATGTTTACTGGAACAAAACATGTTTACATATAAAAACAATGGAATATCTTATGTTCAGGTAATACGAATGTAAACATCACCAATCCACCACTTCCCAAACTTCTACTTACATATCATGTTGACACAACCCAAGATTAACCTTTGATTCAGAGTTTTACAGCCCAACGAATGTCTGAGGCATCTCCCGAGAAAATAAAGTCAATCTTTTGATGTTGTTGCTGTAGTAAATATCGACTGTATATTTGGGCACCAGAAACGCTCGTATTACGAGAAAAATATACAAGATAAAGAGAAATTTGCGATATCATATTCTTACTAACAAACACTAAACATATTCTAAATACGATGTCTATTTCGATTTAATGTAGCCATTGTTCAACAAACATTTCGTAAAGAGGTCTCATATAGTTAAGGGATTTTAACTAATTTTTAAGTTCATTACTTAAGTTAATGAATGGCCTCAAGTAGTCCAAGGATTAATTAAATACCACTTAATGGTGTGAAAGATAAAGTAGATGGCTAAATAGATAAAACAGATCGATACATACAGTAGGCAAATAGATAAACCGATAGACGGAGAAGGTTCTTAGACACTTAGCTCCCTTCTATTACTGCCCTTGAATAAAACAAGAAAATAAATCGATACAATATTATGAAGGAAACCAATACAGTTGTAGAAATCCGAATATCCGAATAAATGGAGGTGCTAAGTACTATCATACGTCAGTTTTGAGATCCAAGTCTAGTATAGGCCTATGCTAAATTAACATCATCTGGCTTAGCCTAACCTACACTATTCTATCCTATCGATTCCTTTCTTTATAATCCTATCCTAAATTAAGGTCCAAATATACAGTATAGCAAGCTTATCAAACATAGATTAACTTATATTTTCAACTATATTCTATCAATCTAGTTTCATTACATTAAAGTCTAACCTATCTATCTATCTAACTATTGCCCGACGCCGTGATCCCCGAAGGGGTGGCCACGAACGAACCGCCCCCATGCACCTCTGTCCCCAGTCAGTCGACGCCCCTCCCTCCAACCAACACCGCCTTCGTGCATATACTTCCTCACCCCATCCTTCCACCTCTCTTTCGGTCTACCTCTCCCTCTCTGTCCCTCCACCTCGCTCTCGTACACCTTCTTAGTCACTCTCTCGCTTTCCATACGTTCCATATGGCCGAACCATCTCAAGTTGTTCCTTTTCACACTTTCCAGCACATCTACCTCCACACCACACCTACTGTACTTCTTACTTCCTCATTAGTCTAACCTACCCTCGGCTAATCTAGCTAATACTAAATCATTCTATCCCACCAAAATCTATAATATATCATATCCATATCTATATTAACCAAACAATAAGCGAACTAACTGAAGCTAGGCTAAACAAACCTTAAGATTAGTTTTCATAAGCCTATAATGGGAAACAGTCGTCGTAGTAGTAATAATGGAGCAACTGTTGAGGTGCGATAGTCCAGATGCCATATACTGTACTGTACATATCAGGACAATAATTCCTGGACACCATCAAATATACAGTATGTTGCCAACTGGGACAAACATAGAGGAAGGTCTGATCTTATTCTGTATGACAACAGGGATTATGAAAGGGAGGACGTCAAACCTTTAGTGGTAGTGTGTGTGTGGGTGGGTGGGTGTAATAATAATACTATTGTCGGTGTATTGTTCATTTGCAGCCGTGACCCTGTAAATCTACAGAGTTTTCTTAACCTAGGTACAGTACAATGATTATCCTACCTTAACTACGAGCTCAAATGCGAAGTTCCGAGTTTCCACCATAGAAAATAATTATGCACTGATGAGAAGTATGTGTAGGGTAACACAAGCTGATAGTTGAGCACTGCGCACATGCGGCCACATATAATTGTCTTAATTCAGTATTGCCAAGCAAAATATTCAAAGCTACCCATACCTAAATGTGACATTGATTCTCTGTTAACTGAATTCAATTATATCTACAACAATATTCAGCCGTGTATGTATTTTCATAATAGTCACTTTCCGAGTAAATGCGAATGAAACCATACACTTTATTAATTTAACTATTAAATTTCATCATACTGCACTAACATTTTATCAGTCGTGTATACAGTATAGGAATGAAGCCAAACAGATTATTACTTGATTTATATGTAGTATATCATATTGCATTCGTTTAATCGTATATATATATATATATATATATATATATATATATATATATATATATATATATATTCTGACATACGGAGCCCTGTATGTTAATTTATGAGTTAGAATTAGAGTTGAAGGAGCCGAACTACCCAAACGGTGAAGCGAGTGGGGAAACTACCTCGCCCGCATACCTGCAAACAAGCCTTCACACCTGCGTGCGTCATAGTGGACCCTACAAACTACCTCGATGCCACGATGCTATGACGTATGATCGACGCCGGGAGCTGTGATTGGACCCGGCACCTGCTATGCAACTCGAGGAGCTATGATAGGGGCGCGCACCATCACTCGCCTCCTGATTCGTTCCTACACCATCATTGTATGGTATATAAGACCCGAGTTGTGGGCATTCAAATCAGTCTCATTTGGAGTTGGGGAAGGTGAACTTGCAGCTGGAGGAAGACGGGGTGAAGTATTATAATGGGATTGTGACTGTCAGTCAGATTATATATGTGTGTGTTAAGTGTGTTCGGTGTAAACACTTACGTTATGTTGGTTAGTGAGATATGTGATTGGGAATTAACGTTGACGCTACTATTATTGTGTACTTAACTATTTGATTGCGAATTAACGTTAACGCTACTATTATTGTGTACTTAACTATTTGATTGCGAAGTAACTTAACGCTATTATTATGTACTTAACTATTTTAGTTGACTAACTTGTGGACTAAAGCAACTCTTTAAGTAATTGGGTTATGATGAAAGTAATACTATTGTTTTATATTAATACTTACGAGTTCTTTCATTTTCTTTGAATTAAGCTTACATTGCTTAACGGTGCTTAGTACGGTGATTCTATTGTCTCATATTAGTAATATCGCCTTAGACTAACATGGCTGTGTTAATATTACTTATAGTGATTTCCTAAGCTGAAGAAAATTCTTTTGCTTCAAAATATTATACTTTGCATTTCATATTATTTGAGTGAGACCTGAATCGAATCTATGAAACGATCCTGTAACTTTATTTACTCATAATCAAACCAATGTTACGTGGTTAAGAAATACATTTAACTAATTATTAAATATATATCTAACTTTTTATGTGACTTTGATATTACTCCTGATGATAATAATAATATAATTCTATTAACGTAAGACCAGAACCAAGAATAATTAAATTAAATATAAATAAAAGGACATATAAGAAAACTATCTATTCATTTCAAATAGGGTAAGAGACTGAAATATTCTTACTTTAATATTTATCTTTCAAGACTTTTTATAGAATTAATAGTCCTTTAGATATAACTTATTCGGTTCATAACCATAGCCTACTAAGCTTCGGTTAAATATTCTTTATAAATACTACATGACTTTAATTAGTTTCAGTATTTTTCATAATTAAAGAGTATCAGTCAATAAAGGATACTAAGTCCTAAGATCCAAAAGGAAAGGAAGCAACAACAGGAAATAATTTTATTAGATTTTACTTTTGTTTTGCCTTCAGCTGACTGATACCTTAATATATATCTCTGTGCTATCTAGATTCATCAAGTTAACCACTTGAGGATCAAGATACGTAACAATATATATATATTAGATTGTCTCTGTATGAGTGAGTTTAGTATAATAATGACAATAACAGAGTCCCAGTCTGAACTCAACCATGGTCTGTTGGGGGTCTGTCCAGGGGGACAGAATTGAGTTAGGGCACCAAAATTGTACTTGGCCTCTGTGTGTGTGTGTATGTGTGTGTGTGTGTGTGTGTGTGTGTGTGTGTGTGTGTGTGTGTGTGTGAGAGAGAGAGAGAGAGAAAGGGAGGGAACATTTTCGAAGGCGTGTTAGTCTTTGTGACGTGCTTGTTCTAAAGTGTGTTTGCACACACGCACTCACACACACACTCACCCATACATACACATACACACACACACACACACACACGAGTTAGCCGAGTGGTCTAGGGCGCTGTGGGCTGACTGCGAAGTCGAGGGTTCGAAGCCACCAGAATCCTAAAGTATGTTTCAGCTATCACGATGAAGAGGATTGTATTAACCCCTTCACACTCATATGACGCAGAGTTTGCCAGATTAACAATCAGAAATAGAGTTCTCTCACTCTTATAATTACCTCTCCAAAATTCGTTTTCTGCCCACAGCTAACTCAAAGACAACTGCATAGGTTGAAGTAACTAAACTAAAGGTTTCTAAATACCCCTGATGGTAACAAAGGCTTTAAAGTATCCCCAATAGGCTCAAAATCGCGTCATATGTCGGAGAGGGTTAAGGTCCCTTCCTAGCCAAGCTGCTCATTGTGTGCATGTAATACATTAAGTTGTGGATGACCTAGATGTGTGTGTATTTTTATTTTGTTTTTGTGTTTTCATTGTTTTGTGTTGTCACTAGTCTGGTTCTGTCATGAGTCCCCCCCCCCCCCCCCCCCCCCCCCAACATTTTTTTTTTTGAAAAGTAGGGACTGGGCCTGAGTATATAGCTAGATAGAATGCAATGTATATGCGTAAGTATATACATTCTTAATTACCTCCTCCAAATTCTGTTTTGCCTCTTTTTTTTTTTTTTCGTGTGTATGTTTGTCTGTAAACAAGGTAACTCAAAAGATTTTACGAAATTTGGTTGGCCGATAGTATATACGCCAATTAAGAAGCGATTCAATGTAGGAGGCGATCGCTAGAGCTCAAACCTCCACCAGCGTAAGGGATTCACATAGTTACTGTATGTATTGATGTTCACAAAAATTTGGTGGGCAGATAGAATATGCGACAAAGAAGAAGTGATTTATTATAATACTTGACCAGTGGAGCAAATACTTCTGCCACCATAGGCAGTTCAACAACTTATGAACCTCCATTATTTCAACTCTGGTTGTCGCTCTTGTTATAATAATATCAATATTGAGGATGGGAAGGGGGGGGGGGGGGTTTGTTTTAATCATGTTTAGTCTTATTAGTTTATGCTATTCTAAACATTTGCCCAGTTAGTTTGGCGATTTTAACCCTTTCACGCATTTATGACGCAGAGGTTGCCAGATTAACAATAAGAAATAGAGTTCTCTCACTCTTATAATTACCTCTTCAAAATTAGTTTTCTGCCCACAGCTAACTCAAAGACAACTGCAGAGGTTGAAGTAACTAAACTAAAGGTTTCTAAATACCCCTGATGGTAACAAAGGCTTTACAGTATCCCTAATAGGCTCAAAATCGCGTTATAAGCGTGAAAGGGTTAATGTCAATCATGACATTTAGGTATTGATTTTATTTTTGCTAGCTAGCGATACCAAGCCTGCAATTTAACCCCTTCAGTACCGGTGCCGTCCTTTTAACATTATTCTTGTTACTATTAGACGATATTATTCAGTTTTACAAGGTGCTCCAACATCTAACAGGCTTCGAACTATCTCACTTAACCCTTTATGCTACCACAGATCCTTCTTAAACTACATAGCATCGTCAAATATAGCTAGCATATAATGAAACATACATCGCTGGTATAGAAGGGGTTAAGAGGAACTGGCCCTTGGATGGGGCATTATTTCGACCAAAAATGCTCAAATTAATCTTGAAAAGCAATTTTAAGTTTGATGGAGGTCTGGGAAGAAAATTACAATATATAAATAAACTAATTAAATATGGCAGGAAAACATAGTCTTAACGTGGCTTTATGTATGTATGCATATGCTCAGGCACAAACCCCACAGCCTAGGGTGGCTGACTCGAGACAGAATTCAAACAGAAACAAGAATTATTTTACAAGGGGAGGAGGATTCCTAGCCCCCTGCCCTCAGAAGGAAAAGTAGCACAGTGAAAGAGACAGACAGAAACGGCTAAGGTTGGGTAGAGGATGCCAAACCTCACTCTGGATAGGACCAGCCGACACCTGACTTTATACATTTGTCGAAATAACTCAAATGTCAAGATCCTGATGCATGATTCCGCACAAGCAACTAAACCCTTGTAGCATAAAATGACGCATGCTTAACCCCTTCAGCACGGTGCCGTCTTTATACCCTTAGATTTGGCTAACATTAGACGATTATAATATGCAGTTTTAGAAGAACCTATGGTATTCAGAGGGTATATTGAGATTGTTTTTACCCCTTTGAGTCCTGAAGGTAGATTATAAGCTGCAGAAAATCGTGTTATAGAAACCAGAATATGATGGAAATTACATAATCGTGTTGGATAGGTTAATTGCATCCTGACTTCAATCTTGTCTATGTTATTAAAATTAAAAGAGGTCTGTACGAGTCAACAGAGTAATAGCGCTTGATTTAATCATTTTGATTACTAAAGATCCTTCTTAACCTGAATACTTTAGTAAAAATTGATAAAAGTTGGATAAAACGTTTGTAACAGAGAAGGGGTCTATTTTGTTTTTGCAAGCTACCTGTACTTCTCCCATAAATGATATATGCCCGCAAAGTTCAAGGTCAATACCTCAAAACATATTCAAGTTATCCTTAGGAAATTATAGATAAAGCTTCAAACTGCGATAATATGTTTGTGTGTACGTGGTTACCGTATTTAAATTTGCATCTCAGGTTTCACTCGATAATAGATAACAAACACATCGTCAAATCAAAACTGTAATTTGGCCCTCCCACATAGACAGTAACATACGGAGGACAACATACATCAAGACGGATAGATAATCCACAAATCTACTTATATAGCTTTGCTATATGCTCAACACGCACTTATGCACAGATCACTTCACACAATACTTTAATTATCTGAAATTACTATGTGTAAGCACATACACGCACTTTGGGTACGGACAAAATACTTTTCATTTCATTCTGAACGATATTAGTCGATTTTTTTCAGATTGGGGATGGCGTTTAATTAATAGACAAAGAGTTTTAAATGTAACATTAATCACCCATTCTGTACAAATAAGCCTTGACTTCTTGTATTTGAGCATACACTAGAAGAATATATTACACACAGGAAAGGACTTCCGCAGATAAAAGTTTAAAGAATTACAGAATGTTCTCTTTCCCTTCTGCTGACATCTCCAGTAGACATGCAGAGTATCTTGAACGAGTTGGAAGCAGAACAGGGGATGCCGAATTCTGAACTAGAGCAGGGGTTGCTATTCACTATAGGTAGCGCCAACGAACTTGACAATTTTATTGACCCCTTAACTTCTCATAACTCAAAAGGGCGTAGAGCACACTGTCTGTAATTATCCACACCTATTTCCTGGCGGGCTCTTCCCTAATGATGCAATGTCAGCTCGATTGATCTCATTCATTTTGAGTTAAGAGAAGTTAACCCTCTTCGACATATGACGCAATTTTAAGCCTATTAGGGATACTTTAAAGCCTTTGTTACCATCAGGGGTATGTAGAAACCTTTAGTTTAGTTACTTCAACCTCTGCAGTTGTCTTTGAGTTAGCTGTGGGCAGAAAACTAATTTTGGAGAGGTAATTATAAGAGTGAGAGAACTCTATTTCTTATTGCTAATCTGGCAACCTCTGCATCATATGCGTCAGAAGGGGTTAAGGGGGTCAAGAAAATTGTCAAGTTCATTGGCGCTACCTATAGGTATGTCTCGCAAGGGATGCTGAACGAGAGTCCAGGCAGGTTTGGTTATTATTGGTTGCTGGTATGTCTCCCAAGAGATACTGAGGGAGAGTAACTAAAGAGAGGAGCACAAGTTTAAGTGAGGTGTGCGCCTGCCAAATTGTTGTTCCTTGCGCTCCTTGTTAATTTTCTTGTTAGGGTCGCTCTTGGTGGTGTTGAGGGCAGAAATGGCTCCAAGTAGTAGGGTTGGGGCTGTTCTTGTGCCCTCATGGTGCTGGCCCTGTGTTCTACTTCCTTGACTCCGCCTTTTCAGCAGGTGATGTGGAAGGTGAGCTGCCTGCTGTGCCATGCAGGTCAGTGGTGGTTGCCGCTCTGACGTAATGACTACGGTGTTTGGCTGTGGTGGCAGATAAGACGAAAAACAGAGAGGCTGGTGTGAGGGAAAATCGCTCGGAGGAGTCACTGTGTTCTTTTCTTGGAATTGCACCACCGCTATTCTATTGATGGTAGTTGATGTTGGTGTCGGCGTGATGTTGTTGGTGGTTTCTCTGTTTCTCTTCTAGTGTTTGGCATAACAAAATTCACGAATAAGTGTTAAAATAAACTCTAATAATCTTTTGAATGAGTAATGCTTGCCCTTTAATCTATTTCATGCAGTTTTTCTCCAATTACCATTAAAGGATATATTTTGGTCATGAGAAAGACTGAAAGAAAGGAACTGTTGCCTCACAAACACAAAGGAAAGAAAGGGAGCCAACGAAGGCATATATACTATATATATATATATATATATATATATATATATATATAGAGAGAGAGAGAGAGAGAGAGAGAGAGAGAGAGAGAGGGAGAAAGACAGAACTAATTGTTATTAATACAATATTTTGACATTGCCCACTCCCATATAAAATTAGAAGGCAATACAGCAAAAACAGTAAGATAGAGAAAACAGTCAACATAATGACCAACACGACATAATTACAAATTATAATATAATATCTATCTATCTATCTATTGCCTGACGCCGTGATCCCCGAAGGGGTGACCACGAACGAACCGCCCCCATGCACCTCTGTCCCCAGTCAGTCGACGCCCCTCCGCCCAACCAGCACCGCCTTCATTCATGTAGTTCCTCACTCCATCCTTCCACCTCATATTCGGTCTACCTCTCCACCTCTGTCCCTCCACCTCGCTCTCGTACACCCTCTTAGTCATTCTCTCGCTTTCCATACGTTCCATATGGCCGAACCATCTCAAGTTGTTCCTTTTCACACTTTCCAGCACATCTACCTCCACACCACACCTCCTTCTTACTTCCTCATTAGTCTGTCTATCCCTCCATGTAATTCCGCACGCACTCCTTAAGTAATTCATTTCCACTGCTCTCACTCTTGGTCTGAGTCTCTCAACCAATGTCCATGCTTCGCTTCCGTAAGTCAGTGTCGGGATTACCACACTGTCATGCAAGGACTTCTTCACTTCCATACTGACCACCCTATTTCTTGTTACTGCTTTTAGCGTTCCTACAACCCTCTTCCCCTGTTGTACCCTCTCCCGCACCTCTTCATCCATAGTCCCATCTTTACTCAAAACACTGCCCAGATACTTAAAAGAGTTGACGATCTCCATAGCCTGACCGTTCAGCTTCACCTCACACTCTGTGACTTCACCCCTTTCGAAGACCATAACCTTGCTCTTCCCCGTATTTACCTTCAAATTCCGTTTTTCGCACACTGTTCCAAACTCATTTACCAGACCCTGCAACTCCCATTCATTATCACTCATCAGAACTGTATCATCCGCAAACAGCAGTATAGGTAGCTTCCACTCAATTCCCTCCCTTTTCAGCGATACACCAACATCCACTGCTCTTGATAGTATTTCTTTCATAACTCCATCCATATATACAGTAAACAACCACGGGGACATCACACACCCCTGTTTCAAACCAACATTCAGGTCAAAGAACTCGCTCTGCTCACTCTCCACACGTACTGCCGCCTTTGCACCCTCATACATGCTCTTCACTGCTTTCAGCAACTTGCCCTCTACTCCATATATTCTAAGTACTTTCCACAAACCTTCTCTATCCACTCTGTCATAGGCCTTCTCCAAGTCCATAAAGGCAACATACACCTTTTGTTTCTTCTCCAGATACTTCTCCACAACACAATTCAGGGTAAAAATCTGATCTACACATCCTCTTCCCTTCCTAAAGCCTCCCTGCTCGTCGCCTATCCATTTCTCCGTTCTCACTCTCACTCTCTCAATCACTACCCTACTGTATACCTTCCCTACTACGCTTAGAAGACATATTCCTCGGTGGTTACCACACACTCCTCTTTCCCCTTTGCCCTTATATAGGGGGACTATTATTCCAGTCTTCCAGTCATCGGGTGCACTCCCCTTCTCCCATGCTAGTTTGCACATTTTCCATACCCATTCTATCACTATCTCACCACCATACCTCAACATTTCCCCACACACTCCATCTGTTCCTGGTGCTTTCCCCAACTTCACTCTTTTCATGGCTTCCCACACTTCTGACCTCCTGATCCCCACCTCCTCCTCCACTACTTCTCTTCTTCTCCCTCCCATACCATATCCAGCTATGTTTGCTGGCTCTTCATTCCTTTCATTTAGCAACTCACTGAAGTACTCCCTCCATCTTTCGACTCTCTCTTGCTTCTCGGCTAGCATTCTCCCATTCTTATCTTTCACACCCTTACTGTTTCCCTTGCTACCTTCCCTAACTTTCTTGACTTCTTTCCAGAACAGTTTCTTACTCTCCCTCCATTTTACACTCAGATTCCTTCCAAATTCCTCATCTACTCTTCTCTTACTTTCCTTCACTACTCTCTTCACCACCCTCTTACTCTCCATGTACCTCGCTCGTTTCTGTCTCTCGGAATCTTCATTCCCTCTACTACCCAACCACTCTCTATATGCTTTCTTCTTTTCTTCCACAGCTAATTCTTACCTCTTCTGTCCACCATGCTGTACCTTTCACTCCCCTCCCTCTTCTCCTCACTCCACACACCTCCTCACATGCTGCACAGATCTCATCCTTAAAAACCTTGCTCATCTCCTCCACTTCCTCCATAACTTCCAGGTCGAACCCACCTAGTCGTCTTTCCACTGCTCTCCTGTACTCCTCCCTGACTTCCTCCTCCTGCAACCTCTCCACCCTCCTCACCATTCCACCCTCCTCTCGCCTCCCTCCCGCTCTCCTCACCCACTTCTTTTGTATCCTAACCTTAGCTACCACTACATAATGATCAGACAGACCCCCTCCAATACCCCTATACACCCTAGCATCCATCACAGATTTCTTCATTCGTTCATCCACACATATATAATCAATCAATGACTTTCGTTCCACCACTGTCTTATCCTTCATCGTCAACATCCGTTTCCACTTGTACCTGTGGATCATTCTGTGTCGGAAGAAGGTGTTGGCTATCCACAGCCTCCTCCCCACACATACGTCCACAAGTGCACTACCATTCCCATTCACCTCTGATGGTACCCCCCACCCTACCACCACTTTGTGGTACTCCTTTGTACTCCTTTGTACTCCTTTGTACACTCCCTCAACTTTCCTATCACCCACCTTACCATTCATATCCCCAATCAGAAACATTCTTTCGTTCTTGTCAAACTTCTCCAGGCACGCCTCCACATTCATCCAGAACTCCTCTTTCTTTCTTTCAAGTATATCCTCTGTCGGGGCATACACGCATACAATCACTCACGTTTGTATTCCTACTTTCATTCTCACCCACACAATCCTTGAACCCACAGACCCATACTCTCTTACACATTCCTTCCATTTGCTACTTACAAACAAACATGCACCTTCTCTCGCTGTTCCTTCACTCACTCCAGCACACACACCCATTCCACACTCCCACTCTCTCACATCTGAACCTTTCCATTTGGTCTCTGTCATTCCACATACATCCAGCCTGGCATTCACTAACACTTCCAGAACCTCTCTCTCTTTTGTGCCATCATTCATGCCACTAACATTCCATGTAGCCATTCTCAGAATGTCCGAAGGCATGTCCTTAGTCGGTCGTGGTTCGTCAACGTTGGTTCCGTCCGCATCCGAGGCTGTTCGTTCGTTTTTTTTTGCTTAGATATTTTTTCCGGGTGGGGGTCGCAAGCCCACCGACCCAACCTCTTTAGTCGCCTCTTACGACACACGCAGAAGGCACGTGGGGCATATTCTATTCCCTAACCCCCAGGGGGATATAATATATATTGTATATTGTTCAATATACATGAACAATATTACTACATCACAGTGATATAATGTATACATATATAATTAAAAAGCAACTGAATGGTAGCCATAAGAATAATTAGCACACCAAACATAATGTTATATTTCAAATGGAGAAATGTGAAACGAATAAAAGAGAAACAGAAATAAACCAACCATGGACATAATTAGTACACCACACTGAACAGAAACAGAATATTCAGTGAGGTAATATGACGTAGGAAACCATAAAATTATATTACACATAAATCTAATTAGCAAACTAATTAGGGTAGCAGAATTGTACATGGACATATATACAAACAAATATACCTGGCGTAATATAACGACAAATATAATGCGAGAGAAAGTACCTGAAAAACCTGACACCACATGGTACTGATTAATGACGTCGAAGGGAATTATTATGTTACCTCCACCAACCGACTTTACTCCTAAACTCAATTAATGAAATCAACAAATACATGTGCCAGTCCAGGGATTCGAACCTAGGATGCTCACACCTAAATTCAGTGCATTTATCCATTGCGGTACGAAGACAGTGAATGGTGAATGGTGAACAATAGTAGGAAATATTGACACAAGAACTATTATCAACGTAGAATATAAATGTGAACTAATAGCTAGAAACCACATTTGGAAAATAACGACTGGACCGAAAAGAAATATTAAATAAGATAAAAGAGGAATCATAATTTGAGGAGAATAAGTATAACAGGAGGAAGAAGAACGTGAAAACAGAAGATTAAAAGAGACACTTGAAAAATATTAAATAATAATAACAATGACAATAGATACAAATATGCATAATGGAACAGCATGGAATTAGGATTGAACCATAATTACAAATATAAACAAAACAGATGATCGCGAAGCAGTTCTGTAAATAATAAGTACAAACACATCAACACAATAAGACAGACATTATACAAACCTGACTGATAAGCAACTGAGAAATCAAATCAAAATACAAAAATAGCAGATAATAATATCACAGCATAATGCAGGAAAACAAACAAATATATATGAGAGAGCATATTAAACTCCGTGTCAGCTGACCTGGGATAAGTCCTGACCCTTTAGCATCATATAGCATAACAAAAATGAAGACAATCGAGTTGGTATTTATAGCGTTTTGTATGGGTAGACCAGTAATAAGATGCGTGGAATTATAGGGTGCTGTTATAGCTATTTCTGAGATATAGATATGTAGGTAGAAGGTATGTATCAGAATGATTGCCAAGTTAGCTGACACCAGGTATAAGGAAGACAGACGTAAGAGTAGTCAGGAACAGACGAAAACAAAAACACATTAAGACAAATAAGGCTAATCGATCATTCGAATATCTACTGCAGCGGATTGACACAATATAAAGACAAAACATACTAGAGACAATACAATTGTGAGTATTATACGAAAATAATACATTATAAAAGAACAATATTATATTAAGTACAGAATAATTACACGTATAGCGGAATGGGATCTAATGAAGAAGATAAAAGCAGACAAGAATAGTCACCTCAACAGAGCGACAACACGAAAGCAAGACATACATAAAAATACAGACATAATGCTATTCTAGTAGATAACTCAAAGAGAGGTAAATGAACAAGATAAATGAAAACCATAATAATGGTACCTAATTAATGAAAGTTAAATTGAACAGCGAAATATATATTTCGATCGACATCTCCAAGTTGAAAAGAGGAATGATAAAGAAATATAATGAAGAAACACGCATCATACAAATAATTAGTACACACATTTACCAAGCATAAAATGAGATATAAGACAAGGAAAACAGTATATATGTCTTGGTTGATAATAAAAGAAGACAACATGGCAAACTCGGCTGTAGGCATGACTGGATACAGAAGGACGAAAAATAAGGAGTATAACATGCCAGAAATAAAACCTGATGGTGAGAAGAAAGAACACTCTGGTAAAATACAAAACTAAAATGAATGCTAGGAAAACATCAGACTGGCAAGCAAAGAGCCAGATCAAAGACTATAAAGAGACAGATATATAAAGTTTTAGAGGTATAGCTTTGAAGTGTAAATGGAAAGAACGGGTTAAAAATATCCAGGTGATACTTTTGAATACCATAAAGCTACACACACCAAAAATATTTATCCCCGAGAAAGAAAAACATATCTGACAAACAATCATAGAGTAAAGAATGCTAGAAATAAATCATTAGGATAATATGTTGGGATGCTACGCTAAAATGCTAAAGGTAAATAAACATACACAATAATACATCCCTATAAAGATTGTCAAGCAAAACCAAGCAAAAAAGATTGTTTGTCAGATATGTTTTTCTTTCTCGGGGATAAATATTTTTGGTGTGTGTAGCTTTATGGTATTCAAAAGTATCACCTGGATATTTTTAACCCGTTCTTTCCATTTACACTTCAAAGCTATACCTCTAAAACTTTATATATCTGTCTCTTTGTAGTCTTTGATCTGGCTCTTTGCTTGCCAGTCTGATGTTTTCCTAGCATTCATTTTAGTTTTGTATTTTACCAGAGTGTTCTTTATTCTCACCATCAGGATTTATTTCTGGCATGTTATACTCCTTATGTTTCGTCCTTCTGTACTCCAGTCATGCCTACAGCCGAGTTTGCCATGTTGTCTTCTTTTATTATCAACCAAGACATATGTACTGTTTTCCTTGTCTTATATCTCATATTAAAGCTTCTGATTGGTAACTTGCAATTAAATGATTGTGAGTGATATAAACAGAGAAAAACAGATAGCCATAAAAATTGGAAATGGAATAATTTGACCAGACAATTGTATATACACAATTTAGATATAAACTAAAGAAGACAAGTACACAAAGAAAACGATCAGGCAAAGAAATATAAACATAAATATAACACATACAAATAATTATAAAAACAAGTGTAAGTGTAAACGCTAGGATAAGTTAGGGTTACTGTGAGGGCGGGAGAGGAATGTAGGTCAGACACGGCCGACATGGACACTTGGAGAAAGGTACAAAGGAGTACAAAGGAGTACAAAGGAAATCAAGCAACAACAGTCCTAGTGACCCTTCTAGTCTGCTTGTCCTCCAAAACACTGAGGATCAAGTGTCCAAACAGTGGTTTAGAGTGGGTAACGGAACATTGGAAAGGGAACTACTGCCCTGGAACTAATGTCCGTGGCAGGACTAGCAAGTTAGTAGGGGACATATGGGTTAGTAACTGAGGGGAGGATAAATAAAGTTATTCATTTACAAATGCAGTCAGTCGCGGGTTTGATGCGAGATATTTGTCTAGGCGGAGTTTAAATGAATCAACGGTGCTGCAGTCTATAACGTCTCGGGGAAGCCCATTCCACAAGTTGACAACTCGATTGAAGAAGAAATTCTTAGATTCGTGTGAGTTAAAAGATTTACCAATAATTTTGCAACCGTTTCCCCCGCGTGTAATTAGATTGGTCGATAGTGAAGTACTACTACAGTTCATATTGTCGATGCCTTTGATGATTTTGAACACTTGAATTAAGTCACCTCTTAATCTGCGCTGGGTTAAAGGAATTGATTTAATTCTCTAAGACGCTCTTCGTATGGTTTGTTCTTTAGGCTAGGTATCATTTTGGTAACTCTACGTTGAACTCGTTCTAGCTTGTTTATGTCTTTTTGGTAATAAGGGCACCAGCATTGAACGCAGTATTCCAGAAGAGGGCGGACTAAGGAATTGTAAAGGGTTAGGATAACGTCTTTGGATTTATGCTCAAATGACCTGCCTATAAATCCAATTATTTTGTTTGCCTTCTTAACAACTTCTGAACATTGTTGACTCGGTTTTAGGTTACTCGATAATATTACTCCCAGATCGGTTTCTCTGTTTACATTCTTAAGCTGAGTGCCATTCATCGAATAGTTTGCTTTCTCATTTAGGTATCCGATATGTAGTACTTTACATTTATCCGCATTGAAACTCATTTGCCAAATTTGGGCCCAATGTGACAATTTATCTAGATTGTGTTGCATATCCTCAACTTGTTCTTTTGAGAGTACGCTATTTGCAATTTTTGTATCGTCAGCAAATTTTGAGATTGTACAGGTGAGACCCTCATCTATGTCGTTGATGTAAATTAGAAAGATAATTGGTCCTAGTACCGATCCCTGGGGTACCCCGCTACTTACATTGGTCCATTTAGATGCCTTACCGTTTATGACTACTCTTTGCTTTCTGTCGCTGAGCTAATTTTCTATCCATTTCAACACACCGTCTTGTATTCCATGCGCTTTTAGTTTTAGCAGTAAACGTTTGTGGGGAACTTTGTCAAAGGCCTTTTGAAAATCAAGGTATATAATATCTACAGCTTTACTCTCATCGTAGAGGTTGAGGATATCGTGGAAGAAGTCTAAGAGGTTTGTTAAACAGGAACGTTTTTTACGAAAGCCGTGTTGAGTATCTTTAAGTATGTTATTTTCCTCTAAGTGATTACGAGTCTGTCTCTTATGACCGTTTCTAGCATTTTACATACAACTGAGGTTAAGCTAATTGGACGATAGTTACTGGGTAGGGATTTGCTGCCTTTTTTTTATATCGGTGTTAGTTGGCTATCTTCCACTGATCAGGCATAGTTCCAGACTGCAAGGATTTATTGAATAGTAATGTCAGTGTTTGGAGAGCTCATCCCTTAGCTTCCTTTAGAACTCTAGGCGAGATTGTATCAGGTCCAGGCGTTTTATTTACCTTGAGTTTATCTAAACAATTCAATACTTCTCTCTCTGTAACGGTGATATTGCTTAGAACATCTGAATTATCAATCTGAATCGGCGATGGATTAGGGATATCACTGAGGTCTTCTGTTGTAAACACTGATGCAAAGTAGGTATTGAGGGCATTACTCATTTGTACTTCGTCTTTGGTGTATTCTCCATTTCATCGACTAACGGTCCAACAGTTGAAGTAACTACTTTTTTCTTTCTGATATAACTATAGAATTCTTTCGGGTTTGTTTTACTTTGATTCGCAATATGTAACTCTAGGGTCTTTTTACTATGCTTAATTAACTTTTTGGCTTTGCGTCGTAGCTCTACAAATTTCACCCGTTCTTCGTCATTTTGTGAGGATTTTAATCTATCATTAGCAATTTTTTTAGCAAGCAGGCAGTTTGAAATATCTTTATTCCACCATTTGGGCTTATTATTATGGCTTGGACGCTGTATTTTCGATGGTATGCAGTCTTGCACTGCTTTTAGGTAAGTGGTTTCGAATAACTTCCAAGATGTATATATGTCGTTATTGTTAATTAAAAAGCTCCAGTCAGTTTCTTTAAACATAGCTCTAAGTTTATGAAAGTTTGCTTTCTTGAATTTAGGGACTTTTTCGATGCTACTATTTGGTTCGTTACTAGTAAAGTTTAAAGTGAAAGTTATTGTACGATGGTCGCTGTTACTGAATTCATCACCAACATTCAAATTCTCTATTAATTCTTCTTTTGTTGCAAGTACAATGTCAAGAACGTTATTACCACGGGTCGGTGTTCGAACAAATTGATAAAGCGAACTCTCTTGCAAGTTCGTATACAAGTCACGTCCGTCCGGAGTGTGAAGTAAGAGTATCGCCCCACTTGGTCACAGGTAAATTAAAGTCGCCAAAAAATACGGTATCTTGAGAGTTACTTACATCTGCAATTTGTTCATAAATTTCTCGGTCAGTTTGCACTGATTGAGCTGGAGGTCTGTATATTAATGCAAGTATTATTTTTGTACCTTTATTATTCTTTATTAGCACAAAAGATGTGTCGACGTTCACAATTTGAGGTTTTGACACGAGGGTCAGGTTAAGACTTTCTTTGATATAAAATAAAACGCCACCTCCATTTTTATTTATTCGGCTTTTCTCAAACATTACATAACCGGGAAGTGAATATTCTGCTAAAAAGTCTCTATCTTCTGTATTGAGCCAAGATTCTGTTATACCAATCACATCATAATTTTCAGTAAACACTAGTTCCTCTAAATCTGAAAATTTATTGCGTATGCTACAAGCGTTTGCATAGAAAACCTTTAAAGTTGCGGTTTTAGAACTCGCATAGCGTTCTTTAATCAAATTTTTGGTTCTGGTCGGATCTAATTTTACATTTATGGCTGTCATCGGTCCTCGGTTGTTATCCCTGGCGGTTTTGAATTTGGGTCGTGTTGGTGGAGCTTTATCCAAATTCGCGGTTCTTTACAGATTAGCATTTAATTCCTACGCAGGTTGCCGCTCTCGCTGTCTTCGGTCCTCCTTCCTGGTTGTCCTGTGCTGAGTCGATTTCTTCTCCGAAAATCCTTCACCGCATCGTTGAGAAGATGCCCAAAACGTGCTGCTCCCACCTGGTTCAGATGAACTCCATCGTCCGAAAACAAATAGTCATCGTAGTAGAAATAGTCCCAGGTGTCGACGAATCCCACGTTTTCCTTCCTGCAGAGGTTTGCTAGACAACGATTTGTGTTTTTTTTTTTTTTTTTTCTATATTCCAACTACTACCTCTCGGGCATAGGCTGATAGCCTTTACACTCGACCGCTGAACACGGTGAGGCCCGTGAGGTCTTGCTCCAGTCTAGGGAGTGAGACATGTGAAGCTTCACGGCCAGAAGCAATTCCATCTCTGAAGCTGCTCCATCTCTGTGCTTCAGTCTCATCCCCCAGGCTCGGACCCTCACTCTCAGAACGCCACCTATTGAGCATTTAACTCACTAGGCATTGCCCCCCTGTAGCATATTTTTGAATATGGGAATATTCATACAATGCTATTTAATCAAGGAACAATGAGGGTATTTATTTGGCATTTCGGTGTGCTGTGGTAATGCACTGATACTCTAGGTACAGCACAAATTCCATCCCAATAATATCTTCCCATTGACATATTGGGATTCGAACCCGGGTCCATTGGATTACCAGTCCAGTGGCAAGACCACTCCGCCACACCTCCCCTATGGTGGTTATGTTGTAAAATCGGCTCTCTACACCAAGCCGGGGGACGATTCCTGAGACGATGATCCTTGATGACTTCTCCTTAAACGACTTGATCAGCTGCTGGTACTTTAAAAGCAAATCTTCCGACCGGGTTCGCTGTACATCGTTGGATCCAACGTGGATGACGTACATTGTATTAGCAGGGGCCGGCTTAGATACTTCGTCAACTGCAGCAACTACGTCGTCCACACCACCACCAGGGATACAAAAACGCTTCCTGGTCTTAGGTGCTCTGGCGCAAAACTCTGTGAGCTGATCACGTATCATCGAGTCTCCCACGAGCCGGACTTCTTCTATTTCCGCTTCGTCATCTGAGTCTGTGAGTATCTGGAAGCGGTTTTGACACTCGGTAATCGGTATGGGTTTCCTGGTCTTGGGGCAAACGTTGATGAAGGTGGGACTTGGTGGACCATTACAGTGAGTCATAAGATCAGTTTTACCAGTGGATATAGCAGATACACAATTTGACAGAAAAGATACGAACATAAAGCTTATGATATGAAGATGTTACTATTGTATTTCAAATGCAATAGTTATACAAGAAAATGATAGAATGCAAGAATAAATAGACTGACTTCATTAAGATAATACAATCACTTTTAGCGGTTGCCTGACTTTAAGTTTCCGATTAAACTGTTCATAATTATGATGCTGGCATGAGAAAATGTCACACAAGTAATTTTAACAGAATGTTAATGTTAGCCTGACATAAAGGTATGAGTTTTTAGAACATAATAGTATCTTTGAATACTAGTATTGTTGTATCATTATTATTAAGGCAGTTATACATTATACATGTCGGACTGGATATTATAAACAAGGACGTTTCAATGGGTTTTTCTTATGCACAAAATAATCAATCATTTAGTTACTAGAAATTGCAATATCACTAAATCAACAAAATTGAAGATAGATCATTAGCAACAAAAAATCACATACATATACAAGAATGGCAACTAATGGTACACTATGGAGAGGAAGGAAGTTTGTGATCCCGTTATCTGAGTCACAGCTATTAAACACTCATTAGCGGCTGGCTAAAAAAAGCATGACAGCCTCAGAGCGAACTAAGAGCACCTTCTAAGGGACAGGGGAAGGAGGGACGGGCAGCAGGGTTATCGTGGGAGGGGGGGGGGGGGGCATGGGGGGAAAGGCTTTGGTCCTACTCAAGAAATGCTTTTCCATCCCAAAGCTTCAGTGCCTTTTGTGCCCATCAAGGACTTGCATGAACACAGGTGGTTTCCAATAATTAGACAACAGAATCCAAGAAGCAGTGACCAGTATCACCAACGTGAACTTTCAAGATCAGATCTGGGCACAAGCCACTCTTCCTGTCAGCTTCGGAGGTGTGGAGGTGTGGAGTGTTACGTCTGGGGTTCAAATATATCAGGGCTCTTATTCATTGGACTAGTAATGGCATAAATGTTACAACAGAAAGCGCTAGCTCCAACCTCTGATGTATATTCCCAGTGAACAAAGAACACAAATACTCTACAGAGTTCTATATGCAATAATAGGCTATCAAACTCTCAATAAATGTGCGTCTACTCTAGGCTTAATGTTATGTGAAAACAGCCTATTACTACCTATAACCGAAGGTGCTTGGTTATGGTATGCAAAGTAAGGTGGTAAGAGAAGTTACAGCTTACGTTACTTTAATCAATAAATGTCAGGCACTCCTGCATGAAAGAAAGTGCACTAAAGTCCTTCAACACTAACAAGGAATCTTCTTTAAATGTTAGATGCTATAAAGATGCTTGTATCAGAAATGGAACCCAAAAAGGCAGGCAGCGGAACAATGCTCGTGCAGGCTATGCACACAAAAAGGCAGAATATATAATGCCGTCGGAGCCAAGAATATCCTAAACACTACAACAATAATAATAATCGCCCCGACAATGCAGTATTCCTATCAACAAAAAGAGCCTAAGTCGTTTGTGTCTCAATACATCAAACTAGGCTGCGAAATGCTTGTGTAATCATAAATGGGTATGCATAAAAAGAGTAATTAGGTTAATATACTTAATGCCTACTGTGACTGATAAAGTCTAGCTAGAGTCAATGATACGAGATACTGGTGCGCATGGCATGCTGCATAGCCTAGTGCAAATCTCAAGTCTGTGCGTCAAAGATTACGTTATAATGAAGGGTAGCTCTCTTGAGAAACCTTAATACCGAAGTATTAAGCGTTCTCCTGGCGTACCTCAAAGACAAACAATCGAGACTAGAACAGTGCAGAATGGTATAGGCAAAAAGCCCTCATTCGTGCATGCTCTATTCTCAATGGCACACAGACTAGAATTTACTCAATCAACTCCAGTTCTCAGGTATGTCGTGCAGCTTTTAACTAAAGCCAGCACTCATAGGAAACAATACCTTATGATATCAGACTCCTAGTCTAGCATTATCTAATCCAGCAGAACACTAATAATTAAAGGAGCAGTACTAAACAATATGAATGCCAACCAATGCTTCGTGATCCACTTATCTTAACAACTAACATACATGGGTTATATCAGACCTTAACGCACAATACAACTGGCCAGCATGAAGCTGATTTTGCAGAGTTAACCAGAGGGGGTATAATATTAATAACAAGGTGGTGAAAGATATGAAAAAAAGAGAGAGGTAGGCAGAGGAAAAGATTCTCAGGTACGGAGCAGGGGACAGGTAGCAAGTGAAAAAGATGGATGCGTTCTAGAAACCAGATCTGAGGGAGAGAGTGGCGAGGAACTGTATATATACTCGCACCAGCTCGAGCCGCGTGGGAAAAAAGCGGTTGCAAGTCGTCCAGCCACTAGCAAGAGAGCTAACAGCATGGAAAGAACCTCTCTCAACCAACCCCCACGAGGCAGCCAGCCGTGACGTCATCGAGCGGGACAAAAACACTGCGCGCTCCCTCTCACTCTGTTCTACTCTCTCTCTCTCTCCCAGATCCCATCATTACTAGTTAATGATAAAACATATACTTTACAATTAAATATATAAAGCCTTGACATGGGTGAAAACAAAGAGCCTTTCTGGACTGCCCATGACACGAGCTTTCATATGAAATAAAGCACACTCTAATACATAAACTGTAGCCCCATCCACTGCCCTGGCGATCCTAGCGAGTCACTGTAGGACAAGCCATGCGGTTCTAACGGAGTGGTTAACGTCACACCCCCCCCCAAGATTTTTCTCAGAGGCCCCAAGGCTCACAAAAATCTGATGGTTAGAACCCATGCTATATCTCCACTTCCCATCACCCAGCGGCAGTAAAATATCTGGCACAGTTCTTCAACAAAACATTTTTCAAAATAATAACCCTCCCAACACAATAGGTTAAATTATATGTAGTTATGCTCCTCAAGAGCGAGCTTCTCTAGCCCAGCATTCTGAGAGGAGTGCAACTCAGAATTACTGCTATAACATACTGAAAAAATTCAACTATCAAAGAAAGTTTTTATTTGATTTTTATGTTTATAATTTGTTTATTTCGGCTGCACTATAGGGGCAAGCCTAGTTTTTTCTTCTATACCAAACGCTCAACTCCTGCTTTACGACCCAATACGCTGGGCTACAACCGCGAGCCAACAAGCACCAAGCGCAAAATACTATTCAAACTAAAGCAGGAGGCTACCCGTGTGTCAATCTACCCAGGATCATATACCCTTGAACGACCATCTGCAACCACGTTGTCACAACCGGCAATATGGCGTATGTCCAGGTTATATACCAATAACCTTAGTGACCACCTGGTCAGCCTCATATTCCGATTGTGAAACTGTTCCAAGAACTTGAGAGGGTGATGATCTGGGTAAACTACAACGACCGGACCATAGGCTGGAACATAGACCTCGAAATGCCCCAGCGCAAGCACAACCGCCAGCAGCTCCTCCTCGACAACAGAGCAGCTCCCCTGGGCGGAATTGTACTTCTCCGAGCAGAAAGTAACAGGATGCTCCAGCCCATCATCGTCCTTTTCCACAAGGACGGCACCAGCCCCCACACCACTAGCCTCCGTTGCTAGTTGGAAAGGTAGGCTAAAGTCAGGGGCCCTGAGGAACGGGTGAGTGCACAACAGGTGTTTTACTTCTCTAAACACCTTCTCACACTCAGGCGCCCATTTGAACTTCTTATCCTTCCAGTTATCCTCCACCTGAGCTTGACTGTCCCGTTCTCCTTCTCCACCTTGACTGCTAAACGTCATCACACGCACAGTGAGAGGCTCAGGGGGGTGCCTCCCATACTCCTTCATGGGATTAACATGACATAACTGATTGCGCTTCCGTCTGTCTGGAGTGGCTACCAAGTAAACCAGGTCCGATAGCTCCTCCACCACCCTATAAGGACCAGCGTACTTCGCGGATAAGGGGTGACCTACAAGGGGCAGTAGAATCAACACCTCCTGACCCACGTGAAACACCCTGAGTTCAACCTTGAGGTCGTACCTGTCCTTCCTGAGGGCCTGAGAGCTAGTCAAATTACAGCCAGCCAACTCCAGACTGCGCAACATCCGTTCTCGACTGTTGAGGACACAATTGAGCATATAACAAGGTTTTTCTGCGCCCTCCCATACTTCTTCAACCATATGGAGAGGCCCTCTGACACGGTGTCCAAAGACGAGCTCATTAGGGCTGAATCCCAAACTCTCCCCAGGTACCTCCCACACAGCAAACAAAACACATGGCAGGCCAAGATCCCAATCCCTCCCACTCTCAAAGCAACAACAACGAAGCACAGATTTCAAGGCTGAGTGCTATCGCTCTAACACACCCTGGCTCTCCGGATGATACGCAGATGACACAACCCCAACAATCCCATGCTGCGGCATTGCTTGTACAAAGAGGCTAGAAGTGAAGTTGGGTCCCCGGACTGACTGAATCCCCTGCGGGTAACCATACCGGGATAAATACACCAGCAAGCTTCGGACCACTGTCTTCGCCGACCCATTTCTCATAGGGTACGCGTGAGGGTACCTTGTTGCCACATCTCCCGACTGTGCATCACTGTCCTCCTTCAACTCTTTCGTCTTTTTAAGCCCATCCTCTGCCTTTTCCACAACAGTTACTGGGTCTTCTTCAGACTCGATATTTGGTCCTAATACTGAGTCCCCGAGAAGGTCCGTTGATACTAAACTCTCAACCGCATCAACTTTCAACCCCTTCTCGGTACCCTTCCTCCGCTGATCTAAAGATTGTTGACCAGAATGTGATTCCCTGGATGCAGAATCTCCGGTGACAACACACGCCATAGGCTGCACCGGACACTTCTCAACCCACTCCTGCTCCTCCCTACTCACATCGGCCGGCTTCTCGACAACGACTAAGGGTGGAGCCTCAGAAGTAGGCCCCGCAAAGTAGTTGCCAAGAAGGAGGTCGACGCCCCCAACAGGTAACTTCTCCACAATTCCTACATCCAGGTCATGAGTCACACCATCAACTTCCACCTTCATTCTTACAAGCGGGTATGACCTTGTTGCATTAACTCCCTGAACCACAACCACCCGCGCCGTATTGACAGGTTTACCAGTGAAATTTCTCAACAGTGTTTGCGATGCCCCAGTGTCACGCAAAATTCTCACCTCATGTCTTCTACCCCCCCACTCCACACAACCGAGTCCCCTGTGGTCACTAAAGGCATCACGGACAGGGAATAAGCCTTCCGGATCCTTCTGCACTGGCAGTGTATTTACCTCGGAAGAAATGCCTCTAACAAACTCCGATGTCCTCTTGAACACTCCAATGCCGTGAGCAAAAGACACGGCTGCCGGAGGAGGTCGACTAGGGCACTCATTTGCCTTATGACCCTCCTGGTGGCAACTAAAACACATAAATTTCGGTTTCGGCTTATACTGTGATGTAAAAGGCCCCTGACTTTTCACATACGGTGTGGTGTAAGGTTTGGATTCAGTTTTAGTTTCATGGCTCTTCTGTTTAAATGTGTCATTGTTCCGGGGGAGGGGGAGGATAACGGTCCTTAGCACCTACATCGTACTTCTGTGAGGACCCGCAACCCCAAATCAACGACAGCCGTCGATCAGCCATTTCTGCTGCTTCGACTAGAGTTCTTGGGTTTTTCTCCTTTAAGTTCAAAGTTAGATCACCGCCCGTGCTCTTAAAGAACTGCTCCAACATCATCAACTGCTTAACTCCATCAAACGTTGTTACCTTCTCAGATCGGAGCCAGTTCCCCATAGCATCGGACAAGTCCCGGGCGTGTTCCAAAAAGGTGCTATCTCTTCCCTTAGTTACACCCCGGAACTTCAAACGGTACGTTTCTGGTTTCAGTTCGTAAGCCCTCAGGACAGCCTCCTTGAGATCCTCATACACAATACACGACTCCAAAGCTAACGCATCGTAAGCTTTAAGACCCTTGCCTATTAATCTAGAGGATACAAGTGCTGCCCATTTATTCGCTGGCCACTGGTGTTCCTGGCACTTCTTCTCAAAGCGTGTGAAAAATTCTGTTACACCACTCTCATCAAACACCGGAACCAGTTTCAATAAGTGCGAGAGAGACTGCTCATGAACACAGTTACCAGCCCCAAGTCGCTGTCCCGTTGTCTCTACTCGCGACTTCTCTACATCCATGTCGGCACAGTACCTAGTCGACTCTAAATCCGCTTGGATTTTTGCTAGCTCTGTTTGCTGCTGAAGCTCACATACCCTGATAGCCTTTCTCTCTTCGATCTTAGCTAATTCGAGCTGAAGCAATAATTCTGGAGTTAACCCTTGAGGAGGTGAAGGTGCTACACTGTTTGAAATTACCGGTGGTCCCCCCAGGGGCAACCCACCCTGCCAGTCACCACCCAACTGCGGAAGCGTACCCGGGGTCGGCAAACTACTGGGATGGCTGGGAGTCGAGTGTAGGGGAAGCATGGCCGAAGGGCTCTGAGCACTCAACCCATCTCGTTCACCAGTCACCCTGCCCAGTACACACGTTATCAAGTTATCCTTGGTCATGCTGCTAGTAACCGCATGACCGATAGCTGTGGCCAGGCATTGAAGACCGTACCGATCCATACCCTCCAACCGCTCGGCAGTAACAGGCCATTGCAAAAATATCCTAGCATCCTCCTCACAGTTCACCCGATTAACCCTTTCATCATGCTGCTGTTCCTCAGTTTCTACATTACGTACTGTGTCTCCATTCTCCTCTGATCCGGTATAAGACATGATGCTCTCAAAAATTTCTCACCACAATATTCAGAAAAGAAGCACCCCAAACTCTTATACCTCAATATACACACACAAATTCTCGGAAATACTCAAGGGCTATACTATGTTGCAAAAAAAAATATATATATATATTCTTGCTGATCCCCGCAAAATATTCTCCAAAACAACAAATGTTCCCTGCTAATAAATGTAGGTTCACCAAATCCTAGGAAAGGTCGCCATTTGTTACGACTGGGGTTCAAATATATCAGGGCTCTTATTCATTGGACTAGTAATGGCATAAATGTTACAACGGAAAGCGCTAGCTCCAACCTCTGATGTATATTCCCAGTGAACAAAGAACACAAATACTCTACAGAGTTCTATATGCAATAATAGGCTATCAAACTCTCAATAAATGTGCGTCTACTCTAGGCTTAATGTTATGTGAAAACAGCCTATTACTACCTATAACCGAAGGTGCTTGGTTATGGTATGCAAAGTAAGGTGGTAAGAGAAGTTACAGCTTACGTTACTTTAATCAATAAATGTCAGGCACTCCTGCATGAAAGAAAGTGCATTAAAGTCCTTCAACACTAACAAGGAATCTTCTTTAAATGTTAGATGCTATAAAGATGCTCGTATCGGAAATGGAACCCAAAAAGGCAGGCAGCGGAACAATGCTCGTGCAGGCTATGCACACAAAAAGGCAGAATATATAATGCCGTCGGAGCCAAGAATATCCTAAACACTACAACAATAATAATAATCGCCCCGACAATGCAGTATTCCTATCAACAAAAAGAGCCTAAGTCGTTTGTGTCTCAATACATCAAACTAGGCTGCGAAATGCTTGTGTAATCATAAATGGGTATGCATAAAAAGAGTAATTAGGTTAATATACTTAATGTCTACTGTGACTGATAAAGTCTAGCTAGAGTCAATGATACGAGATACTGGTGCGCATGGCATGCTGCATAGCCTAGTGCAAATCTCAAGTCTGTGCGTCAAATATTACGTTATAATGAAGGGTAGCTCTCTTGAGAAACCTTAATACCGAAGTATTAAGCGTTCTCCTGGCGTACCTCAAAGACAAACAATCGAGACTAGAACAGTGCAGAATGGTATAGGCAAAAAGCCCTCATTCGTGCATGCTCTATTCTCAATGGCACACAGACTAGAATTTACTCAATCAACTCCAGTTCTCAGGTATGTCGTGCAGCTTTTAACTAAAGCCAACACTCATAGGAAACACTACCTTATGATATCAGACTTCTAGTCTAGCATTATCTAATCCAGCAGAACACTAATAATTAAAGGAGCAGTACTAAACAATATGAATGCCAACCAATGCTTCGTGATCCACTTATCTTAACAACTAACATACATGGGTTATATCAGACCTTAACGCACAATACAACTGGCCAGCATTAAGCTGATTTTGCAGAGTTAACCAGAGGGGGTATAATATTAATAACAAGGTGGTGAAAGATATGAAAAAGAGAGAGGTAGGCAGAGGAAAAGATTCTCAGGTACGGAGCAGGGGACAGGTAGCAAGTGAAAAAGATGGATGCGTTCTAGAAACCAGATCTGAGGGAGAGAGTGGCGAGGAACTGTATATATACTCGCACCAGCTCGAGCCGCGTGGGAAAAAAGCGGTTGGAAGTCGTCCAGCCACTAGCAAGAGAGCTAACAGCATGGAAAAAACCTCTATCAACCAACCCCCACGAGGCAGCCAGCCGTGACGTCATCGAGCGGGACAAAAACACTGCACGCTCCCTCTCACTCTGTTCTACTCTCTCTCTCTCTCCCAGATCCCATCATTACTAGTTAATGATAAAACATATACTTTACAATTAAATATATAAAGCCTTGACATGGGTGAAAACAAAGAGCCTTTCTGGACTGCCCATGACACAAGCTTTCATATGAAATAAAGCACACTCTAATACATAAACTGTAGCCCCATCCACTGCCCTGGCGATCCTAGCGAGTCACTGTAGGACAAGCCATGCGGTTCTAACGGAGTGGTTAACGTCACAGGAGATACGGAGAACACTAGATATTGCCTCCTCTGCCTATATTTCCTTCCTTATCGCAACCAACGTCCTTGTGGTGTACATCCCTTCTTCCCAACCCAGAATGGCACTTTAGCGACTGCCATCTGGAAGGGAAGTAGAGGAGTGGGGGAGGAGTTTAAGGGTATCTCTAGGAGCAAAGAAAGGATGGAATACCATCTTGGCGAAGATAACGTGAAAGAGCTCTTAAGCAATGCAGATCAGTTTGACCAATATCATTAGAAGTTCCAACGAAGCAGGTGAGGCCTGCTTAGAAACTAGAAAGCTAGAAACTAGAAAGCAAGAAAAATACCAGGGAAGTCCTCACTAAAAGTCATCAGTTTGAGCCTCTGGCGTGCAATCCCCTCCCATCAGATCATCGTTATCTACCATGGCGTCAAAGTCTACCACAGTACCAGTTACTCCTATTAATTTTAGGTCACTCGATCCTAAAGTTAAGAAAGTGGAGGATATAGGTGACTACATAGCAAACAACCAATATATAGAGTTTTCGGTCCTACCACCCTCAATATAGTGAATGAAATTGGCCGCTAAATCAAAGCTGTCGCAGGACAATTTCGGGAAAACCATAGATTCAAGCACTAAGGATGGCCATCCTCCGAGACAATGCTACCAGTGTCATAAGTTCAGTACAATTGGGCCATGTCTCCTTGTGAGGGCCAGGGAGTCGAGGTGTATGCTAATCTTTCCATACTGGGGTATTTAATTCCCTCTTTGTATTGTGTTGCTTTGACATACATAAATACAAAAGGATCGGTCCCGCCCTCTCTGACTTGCGAGAGAGTAGTGGGCTATTATTTATTTTACTGGGAGGTAATATAATAAAATTGAGAATAAACCAAATAAATAACCCTGACAAGAATACTAACAAACAGAGGAAACCTTGTGAAACAGAACAAGTAATGGTCAAGATTATGAAGAAAAACAAAATGTCAGGGAGGAGAGAAACACATTTTATAAATGAAAAAATATATAACAATAACTAAACTATATAAAGGGGATGACAAATAACATGAGTAACCAAAAGAGAAAAGATCAAGATCGTCTGAAAGGAAAGATATTAGCTAATGTACTTTATTAGAAGAACCAGGAACACACGTGGAGTGGAAGGGAAGATATCCAGATTGAAAGAAAATGAAAATAAACTGCACAGTCAGAAGAACAGAAAATGTCCAGCATAGGAAGCGATGAAAAGTTAAGAAGGGCAAAGCCGTTAACCATACTTAAAATGTCTGTGGTAAGAAAGATTAATCCCTTCTGTACCGGTGATGCCATTTTAGTTCTATTCTGGCTATATTTAGATGATTTTATGAAGCTCAGGAAGAATATATCGTTGCTAAAATAATTAATTGAGATAGTCTGTAGCATTTAAATGGGTAGACATCCTCCCTAAGCTGAACAAAATCGTCTAATAGTTGCCAGAATATAATGAAAATTATATCACCGGTACAGAAGGGGTTAATAATATCAATAGTGGGATGACAAGAAGAATTCAAGACTGCACGGAAAACGGAAATATTTCGACAGTGAGAAGAAACCTGAAAATTATTAGGAAAAACAGAAATGTGAATGGTTGATTTAAAGGCATGACAGAGGTAGGAGTAAAGACATAAGGACAATATATGAAAAATATAGAAGCAGCGATTCAAATATTGTGAAAGAAAGTTGGTGAGTCCAAGGAATGAAAATGGGAACAGCGAGGATTATGAAAGAATATGTTAAAAGAAGGATCAAGGAATATAACTAGCATTACCAACAGTACGAAATCTGACCCCCACACCCCTCTACTAAAAATCCATTTGAGGTAGGGTGGAAATTTTTCCTTCCTTTCAGGTTACCAGTACACTAATTTAGACCCTGTTTTACGGTCCCCACACCTTGCATGGGTAAGGGGGAGTGCGCCTGATGACTGGAAGACAGACATAATAGTTCCCCTATATATGGGTAAAGGGGAAAATAATAGAAGTGTGAGGTAACCACCGGGGAATATGCCTTCTAAGCGTAGTAGGGAAGATGTACAGTAGAGTAGTGATTAAAAGAGTGAGATTGGATAGGTGATGAGCAGGGTGAGTTTAGGAAGAGAAGAGGATGTGTAGATCTTATTTTTGCCCTGAAATGTGTTGTGGAGAAATATCTGGAGAGCCGACAAAAGTTGTATGCTGCCTCTATGGACTTGAAGAAGGCCTATGACAGAGTTGATAGAGAAGGTATGTCGCAAGTCTGAGAATATAAGGAGTAGATGGGAAGTTTCTGAAAGCAGTGAAGAGAGTGTATGAGGGTGCAAAGGCATCAATATATACTGTATAATGATGGAGTCATGACAGAAATATAAGGAAGAGTTGTTGTTGTTGTTGTTCCCTAAGCTGCCTGGCCGAACAGCCCCGAGTCCCTGAGGAAGGCATGGCCACGATCGGGCTTTCCCACAGAGCTCTCATTGAGTGTAGATTGTGTTGTTGGCGTAAGTGGTTGTGTGAAATGCAGTCTTCTATGATGTGTTTAATGGCATGGGGTGCTGTGTTACATCCCGGGCATGCGTCGACAACGGAGTCATCCAGTCTCTTCTGATAGCTCAGGAGAGCTGGATGGTGTCCGCATCTCAGCCTGGCCAGGCGGACTCTGTCCTCGCGAGGAAAGGAGGATTCGGAAGGATGGATTTCGGGAGGTCGTGCTTGCAGCTGCGTGTTGTCTGTGAGCGAGTGGATGGATCGGCGAGAGATATGAGTATGGATGTGCTTCTGGAAGTTGGTTCGGGGTGGGCAGGGAGGGAGAGAGGACAGTAATTGTGTGTGACACCATGTGCTGGGTGTTGTTTTGATATTTCTTGGTGTCTGTCGGTGTGTTGCCATGTAGTTTAGTGGGTGGTCTTGGTTCGTGGAGGCTGCTGACAGGAATTGAGTGCCTCTCATGTCCAGATGGTCTTTGACTGTGAGGATTTTGGTTTCTTGATGTAGGTGATCTGTGGGTGCAGTAGCTGTGCAGCCTGTAATGATCTTCAGGGCTTTGTTTTGAATAGTCTGTAAGGTCTTATGATGTGTTTCAGCTAGGTTAGAAGCCCAGGCTGGGCTTGCGTATTCCACCACTGATCTTATGTATTGTTTATATACTGTGGTGGTAGTTTCTTTGTTGTGTCCAAATTTTGTGTGAGCAAGTGACCTGAGGGCGTTAAGTCTGGGTGTCAGTTTCTTTTTAATGTTTGTGGTGTGCTGTTTGAATGTCATATGAATATCATATGTTACTCCTAGGATTTTGGGTGTGTGTGTATATGTTAGGGGTGTGTTGTTTATGGTGAGTTGAGGGATGTATTCGTGTTCTCCTGTCCAGCTTGTGAGCAGGGTTGCGGTGGATTTGGCTGGGGCTAGATTAAGTCTGTTTGTACTGCACCAGCCATGTAGGAGTACAAAGGAGTACAAAGGAAATCAAGCAACAACAGATCTAGTGACCCTTCTAGGCTGCTTGTCCTCCAAAACACTGAGGATCAAGTGTCCAAACAGTGGTTTAGAGTGGGTAAGGGAACATTGGAAAGGGAACTACTGCCCTGCCACTAACGTGGCAGGACTAGGAAGTTAGTAGGGGACATATGGGTTAGTAACTGAGGGGAGGATAAAATAAAGTTATTCATTTACAAACGCAGTCAGTCGCGGGTTTGATGCGAGATATTTGTCTAGGCGGAATTTAAATGAATCAACGGTGCTGCAGTCTATAACGTCTCGGGGAAGCCCATTCCACAAGTTGACAACTCGATTGAAGAAGAAATTCTTAGATTCGTGTGAGTTAAAAGATTTACCAATAATTTTGCAACCGTTTCCCCGTGTGTAATTAGATTGGTCGATAGTGAAGTACTTACTACAGTTCATATTGTCGATGCCTTTGATGATTTTGAACACTTGAATTAAGTCACCTCTTAATCTGCGCTGGGTTAAAGGAAATAGATTTAATTCTCTAAGACGCTCTTCGTATGGTTTGTTCTTTAGGCTAGGTATCATTTTGGTTACTCTACGTTGAACTCATTCTAGCTTGTTTATGTCTTTTTGGTAATAAGGGCACCAGCATTGAACGCAGTATTCCAGAAGAGGGCGGACTAAGGAATTGTAAAGGGTTAGGATTACGTCTTTGGATTTATGCTCAAATGATCTGCCTATAAAGCCAATTATTTTGTTTGCCTTCTTAACAACTTCTGAACATTGTTGACTCGGTTTTAGGTTACTCGATATTGTTACTCCCAGATCGGTTTCTCTGTTTACATTCTTAAGCTGAGTGCCATTCATCGAATAGTTTGCTTTCTCATTTAGGTATCCGATATGTAGTACTTTACATTTATCCGCATTGAAACTCATTTGCCAAATTTGGGCCCAATGTGACAATTTATCTAGATTGTGTTGCATATCGTCAACTTGATCTTTTGAGAGTACGCTATTTGCAATTTTTGTATCGTCAGCAAATTTTGAGATTGTACAGGTGAGACCCTCATCTATGTCGTTGATGTAAATTAGAAAGAGAATTGGTCCTAGTACCGATCCCTGGGGTACCCCGCTACTTACATTGGTCCATTTAGATGCCTTACCGTTTATGACTACTCTTTGCTTTCTGTCGCTGAGCCAATTTTCTATCCATTTCAACACACCGTCTTGTATTCCATGCGCTTTTAGTTTTAGCAATAAACGTTTGTGGGGAACTTTGTCAAAGGCCTTTTGAATATCAAGGTATATAATATCTACAGCTTTACTCTCATCGTAGAGGTTGAGGATATCGTGGAAGAAGTCTAAGAGGTTTGTTAAACAGGAACGTTTTTTACGAAAGCCGTGTTGAGTATCTTTAAGTATGTTATTTTCCTCTAAGTGATTTACGAGTCTGTCTCTTATGACCGTTTCTAGCATTTTACATACAACTGAGGTTAAGCTAATTGGACGATAGTTACTGGGTAGGGATTTGCTGCCTTTTTTGAATATCGGTGTTACGTTGGCTATCTTCCACTGATCAGGCATAGTTCCAGACTGCAAGGATTTATTGAATAGTAATGTCAGTGGTTTGGAGAGCTCATCCTTAGCTTCCTTTAGAACTCTAGGCGAGATTGTATCAGGTCCAGGCGTTTTATTTACCTTGAGTTTATCTAAACAATTAAATACTTCTCTCTCTGTAACGGTGATATTGCTTAGAACATCTGAATTATCAATCTGAATCGGCAATAGATAGATAGATAGAATCGGCGATGGTGTAGGGATATCACTGAGGTCTTCTGTTGTAAAAACTGATGCAAAGAAGGTATTGAGGGCATTACTCATTTGTACTTCGTCTTTGGTGTATTCTCCATTTTCATCGACTAACGGTCCAACAGTTGAAGTAACTACTTTTTTCTTTCTGATATAACTATAGAATTCTTTCGGGTTTGTTTTACTTTGATTCGCAATATGTAACTCTAGGGTCTTTTTACTTTGCTTAATTAACTTTTTGGCTTTGCGTCGTAGCTCTACAAATTTCACCCGTTCTTCGTCATTTTGTGAGGATTTTAATCTATCCTTAGCAAATTTTTTTAGCAAGCAGGCAGTTTGAAATATCTTTATTCCACCATTTGGGCTTATTATTATGGCCTGGACGCCGTATTTTCGATGGTATGCAGTCTTGCACTGCTTTTAGGTAAGTGGTTTCGAATAACTTCCAAGATGTATTTATGTCGTTATTGTTAATTAAAAAGCTTCAGTCAGTTTCTTTAAACATAGCTCTAAGTTTATGAAAGTTTGCTTTCTTGAAATTAGGGACTTTTTCGATGCTACTATTTGGTTCGTTACTAGTAAAGTTTAAAGTGAAAGTTATCGTACGATGGTCGCTGTTACTGAATTCATCACCAACATTCAAATTCTCTATTAATTCTTCTTTTGTTGCAAGTACAATGTCAAGAATGTTATTACCACGGGTCGGTGTTCGAACAAATTGATAAAGCGAACTCTCTTGCAAGTTCGTATACAAGTCATGTCCGGAGTGTGAAGTAAGAGTATCGCCCCACTTGGTCACAGGTAAATTAAAGTCGCCAAAAAATACGGTATCATGTGAGTTACTTACATCTGCAATTTGTTCATAAATTTCTCAGTCAGTTTGCACTGATTGAGCTGGAGGTCTATATATTAATGCAAGTATTATTTTTGTACCTTTATTATTCTTTATTAGCACATGTAGTACAAAGGAGTACAAAGGAGTACAAAGGAAATCAAGCAACAACAGATCTAGTGACCCTTCTAGGCTGCTTGTCCTCCAAAACACTGAGGATCAAGTGTCCAAACAGTGGTTTAGAGTGGGTAAGGGAACATTGGAAAGGGAACTACTGCCCTGCCACTAACGTGGCAGGACTAGGAAGTTAGTAGGGGACATATGGGTTAGTAACTGAGGGGAGGATAAAGTTATTCATTTACAAACGCAGTCAGTCGCGGGTTTGATGCGAGATATTTGTCTACGCGGAATTTAAATGAATCAACGGTGCTGCAGTCTATAACGTTTCGGGGAAGCCCATTCCACAAGTTGACAACTCGATTGAAGAAGAAATTCTTAGATTCGTGCGAGTTAAAAGATTTACCAATAATTTTGCAACCGTTTCCCCGTGTGTAATTAGATTGGTCGATAGTGAAGTACTTACTACAGTTCATATTGTCGATGCCTTTGATGATTTTGAACACTTGAATTAAGTCGCCTCTTAATCTGCGCTGGGTTAAAGGAAATAGATTTAATTCTCTAAGACGCTCTTCGTATGGTTTGTTCTTTAGGCTAGGTATCATTTTGGTAACTCTACGTTGAACTCGTTCTAGCTTGTTTATATCTTTTTGGTAATAAGGGCACCAGGATTGAACGCAGTATTCCAGAAGAGGGCGGACTAAGGAATTGTAAAGGGTTAGGATAACTTCTTTGGATTTATGCTCAAATGACCTGCCTATAAAGCCAATTATTTTGTTTGCCTTCTTAACAACTTCTGAACATTGTTGACTCGGTTTTAGGTTACTCGATATTGTTACTCCCAGATCAGTTTCTCTGTTTACATTCTTAAGCTGAGTGCCATTCATCGAATAGTTTGCTTTCTCATTTAGGTATCCGACATGTAGTACTTTACATTTATCCGCATTGAAACTCATTTGCCAAATTTGGGCCCAACATGACAATTTATCTAGATTGTGTTGCATATCGTCAACTTGTTCTTTTGAGAGTACGCTATTTGCAATTTTTGTATCGTCAGCAAATTTTGAGATTGTGCAGGTGAGACCCTCATCTATGTCGTTGATGTAAATTAGAAAGAGAATTGGTCCTAGTACCGATCCCTGGGGTACCCCGCTACTTACATTGGTCCATTTAGATGCCTTACCGTTTATGACTACTCTTTGCTTTCTGTTGTTGAGCCAATTTTCTATCCATTTCAACACACCGTCTTGTATTCCATGCGCTTTTAGTTTTAGCAGTAAACGTTTGTGGGGAACTTTGTCAAAGGCCTTTTGAAAATCAAGGTATATAATATCTACAGCTTTACTCTCATCGTAGAGGTTGAGGATATCGTGGAAGAAGTCTAAGAGGTTTGTTAAACAGGAACGTTTTTTACGAAAGCCGTGTTGAGTATCTTTAAGTATGTTATTTTCCTCTAAGTGATTTACGAGTCTGTCTCGTATGACCGTTTCTAGCATTTTACATACAACTGAGGTTAAGCTAATTGGACGATAGTTACTGGGTAGGGATTTGCTGCCTTTTTTGAATATCGGTGTTACGTTGGCTAGCTTCCACTGATCAGGCATAGTTCCAGACTGCAAGGATTTATTGAATAGTAATGTCAGTGGTTTGGAGAGCTCATTCTTAGCTTCCTTTAGAACTCTAGGCGAGATTGTATCAGGTCCTGGCGTTTTATTTACTTTGAGTTTATCTAAACAATTCAATACTTCTCTCTCTGTAACGGTGATATTGCTTAGAACATCTGAATTATCAATCTGAATCGGCGATGGTGTAGGGATATCACTGAGGTCTTCGGTTGTAAAAACTGATGCAAAGAAGGTATTGAGGGCATTACTCATTTGTACTTCGTCTTTGGTGTATTCTCCTTTTTCATCGACTAACGGTCCAACAGTTGAAGTAACTACTTTTTTCTTTCTGATATAACTATAGAATTCTTTCGGGTTGGTTTTACTTTGATTCGCAATATGTAACTCTAAGGTCTTTTTACTTTGCTTAATTAACTTTTTGGCTTTGCGTCGTAGCTCTACAAATTTCACCCGTTCTTCGTCATTTTGTGTGGATTTTAATCTATCATTAGCAAATTTTTTAGCAAGCAGGCAGTTTGAAATATCTTTATTCCACCATTTGGGCTTATTATTATGGCCTGGACGCCGTATTTTCGATGGTATGCAGTCTTGCACTGCTTTTAGGTAAGTGGTTTCGAATAACTTCCAAGATGTATTTATGTCGTTATTGTTAATTAAAAAGCTCCAGTCAGTTTCTTTAAACATAGCTCTAAGTTTATGGAAGTTTGCTTTCTTGAAATTAGGGACTTTTTCGATGCTACTATTTGGTTCGTTACTAGTAAACTTTAAAGTGAAAGTTATCGTACGATGGTCGCTGTTACTGAATTCATCACCAACATTCAAATTCTCTATCAATTCTTCTTTTGTTGCAAGTACAATGTCAAGAACGTTATTACCACGGGTCGGCGTTCGAACAAATTGATAAAGCGAACTCTCTTGCAAGTTCGTATACAAGTCATGTCCGGAGTGTGAAGTAAGAGTATCGCCCCACTTGGTCACAGGTAAATTAAAGTCGCCAAAAATTACGGTATCTTGTGAGTTACTTACATCTGCAATTTGTTCGTAAATTTCTCGGTCAGTTTGCACTGATTGAGCTGGAGGTCTGTATATTAACGCAAGTATTATTTTTGTACCTTTATTATTCTTTATTAGCACAAAAGATGTGTCGACGTTCACAATTTGAGGTTTTGACACGAGGGTCGGGTTAAGACTTTCTTTGATATAAAATAAAACGCCACCTCCATTTTTATTTATTCGGCTGTTCTCAAACATTACATAACCGGGAAGTGAATACTCTGCTAAAAAGTCTCTATCTTCTGTATTGAGCCAAGATTCTGTTATGCCAATCACATCATAATTTTCTGTAAACACTAGTTCCTCTAAATCTGAAAATTTATTGCGTATGCTACTGTTGTTGAGCCAATTTTCTATCCATTTCAACACACCGTCTTGTATTCCATGCGCTTTTAGTTTTAGCAGTAAACGTTTGTGGGGAACTTTGTCAAAGGCCTTTTGAAAATCAAGGTATATAATATCTACAGCTTTACTCTCATCGTAGAGGTTGAGGATATCGTGGAAGAAGTCTAAGAGGTTTGTTAAACAGGAACGTTTTTTACGAAAGCCGTGTTGAGTATCTTTAAGTATGTTATTTTCCTCTAAGTGATTTACGAGTCTGTCTCGTATGACCGTTTCTAGCATTTTACATACAACTGAGGTTAAGCTAATTGGACGATAGTTACTGGGTAGGGATTTGCTGCCTTTTTTGAATATCGGTGTTACGTTGGCTAGCTTCCACTGATCAGGCATAGTTCCAGACTGCAAGGATTTATTGAATAGTAATGTCAGTGGTTTGGAGAGCTCATTCTTAGCTTCCTTTAGAACTCTAGGCGAGATTGTATCAGGTCCTGGCGTTTTATTTACTTTGAGTTTATCTAAACAATTCAATACTTCTCTCTCTGTAATGGTGATATTGCTTAGAACATCTGAATTATCAATCTGAATCGGCGATGGTGTAGGGATATCACTGAGGTCTTCGGTTGTAAAAACTGATGCAAAGAAGGTATTGAGGGCATTACTCATTTGTACTTCGTCTTTGGTGTATTCTCCTTTTTCATCGACTAACGGTCCAACAGTTGAAGTAACTACTTTTTTCTTTCTGATATAACTATAGAATTCTTTCGGGTTGGTTTTACTTTGATTCGCAATATGTAACTCTAAGGTCTTTTTACTTTGCTTAATTAACTTTTTGGCTTTGCGTCGTAGCTCTACAAATTTCACCCGTTCTTCGTCATTTTGTGTGGATTTTAATCTATCATTAGCAAATTTTTTAGCAAGCAGGCAGTTTGAAATATCTTTATTCCACCATTTGGGCTTATTATTATGGCCTGGACGCCGTATTTTCGATGGTATGCAGTCTTGCACTGCTTTTAGGTAAGTGGTTTCGAATAACTTCCAAGATGTATTTATGTCGTTATTGTTAATTAAAAAGCTCCAGTCAGTTTCTTTAAACATAGCTCTAAGTTTATGGAAGTTTGCTTTCTTGAAATTAGGGACTTTTTCGATGCTACTATTTGGTTCGTTACTAGTAAACTTTAAAGTGAAAGTTATCGTACGATGGTCGCTGTTACTGAATTCATCACCAACATTCAAATTCTCTATCAATTCTTCTTTTGTTGCAAGTACAATGTCAAGAACGTTATTACCACGGGTCGGCGTTCGAACAAATTGATAAAGCGAACTCTCTTGCAAGTTCGTATACAAGTCATGTCCGGAGTGTGAAGTAAGAGTATCGCCCCACTTGGTCACAGGTAAATTAAAGTCGCCAAAAATTACGGTATCTTGTGAGTTACTTACATCTGCAATTTGTTCGTAAATTTCTCGGTCAGTTTGCACTGATTGAGCTGGAGGTCTGTATATTAACGCAAGTATTATTTTTGTACCTTTATTATTCTTTATTAGCACAAAAGATGTGTCGACGTTCACAATTTGAGGTTTTGACACGAGGGTCGGGTTAAGACTTTCTTTGATATAAAATAAAACGCCACCTCCATTTTTATTTATTCGGCTGTTCTCAAACATTACATAACCGGGAAGTGAATACTCTGCTAAAAAGTCTCTATCTTCTGTATTGAGCCAAGATTCTGTTATGCCAATCACATCATAATTTTCTGTAAACACTAGTTCCTCTAAATCTGAAAATTTATTGCGTATGCTACGAGCGTTTGCATAGAAAACCTTTAAAGTTGCGGTTTTAGAACTCGCAGAACGTTCTTTCATCGAATTTTTGGTTCTGGTCGGATCTACATTTACATTCATGGCTGTCCTCGGTCCTCGGTCGTTATCCCTGACGGTTTTGAATTTGGGTCGTGTTGGTGGAGATTTATCCAAATTCGCGGTTCTTGACGGATTAGTATTTAATTCCTTTGTAGGTTGCCGTCCTCGCTGTCTTCGGTCCTCCTTCCTGGTTGTCCTGTGCTGAGTCGATTTCTTCTCCGAAAATCCTTCACCGCATCGTTGAGAAGACGCCCAAAACGTGCTGCTCCCACCTGGTTCAGATGAACTCCATCGTCCGAAAACAAATAGTCATCGTAGTAGAAATTGTCCCAGGTGTCGACGAATCCCACGTTCTCCTTCCTGCAGAGGTTTGCTAGACAACGATTTGTGCTGGTGGCTATGTTGTAAAATCGGCTCTCTACACCGAGCCGGGGGACGATTCCTGAGACGATGATCCTTGATGACTTCACCTTAAACGACTTGATCAGCTGCTGGTACTTTAAAAGCAAATCTTCCGACCGGGTTCGCTGCACATCGTTGGATCCAACGTGGATGACGTACATTGTATTAGCAGGGGCCAGCTTTGATACTTCGTCAACTGCTGCAACTACGTCATCCACACACCACCAGGGATACAAAAACGCTTCCTGGTCTTAGGTGCCCTGGCGTAAAACTCTGTGAGCTGACCACGTATCATCGAGTCTCTCCACGAGCCGGACTTCTTCTATTTCCTCTTCGTCATCTGAGTCTGCGAGTATCTGGAAACGGTTTTGACACTCGGTAATCGGTATGTGTTTCCTGGTCTTGGGGCAAACGTTGTTCCTCACGACACGGAAGTTGTCTTGAGGGGGAAGAGAGTCACTATTTGTATCTTGAGTATCGGATACATCAGCTGAAGTGGCTACTGTAGGCGTTGAATTGTTGGCAGTTGACGTTGGGGCGTTGGTGGCTGCTGGAGTTGCGGTGACAATTGAAGTTTGTGGTACTCCAACGTTGAGTGTTACAAACTCTTGGAGTGATTCCAGCTTCATGGTGAGGACGTTGATCTTGTTGTAGGCTTCATCTAATTTCACTGTAAAATTCTCTCGTTGCTGGCAGAGCCGGCAGTCTTGCAGATCGATAGTAGCAAACATGGACTCACCAAACCTACCGGCGCAGTTCGCACAAGCGCGAGGCATGGTGACAGTCACTTTCTTCAGATCACTTCACTCACTTAAAAAACAATTCACTCACTTTAAAACACTTCACTCACTTTAAAAACACTTCAATCACTTCAACCGAAAACAAATATGCTGAAATACGCAGAAATAGGTTATCAGGGGTGATAGCCTAACCGAAAACAAAATGTTGAGATACGCAGAATTAGGCTTCCAGGGGCGATAGCCTAACCAAAAGTTTTTTTTAAAATTGAAATACGCAATAATAGGCTACCAGCGTTGAATAGCCTAACCGAAAATAATAAAATTGAAATTCACAGAAATAGGCTACCAGGTGTGATAACCTAACCTTAAACAAATATATGTATAACAGAATATGTAACTAAATATACAATTCACCAAATAGAGATTATATAAAAATAAAGTGTGACTGCACACAAGGGGTTAATATACTGTGTCAACAGATGGACCTGGTGTCACTGTAGCCTAGTAAAGCAGTAGCCTACTCTTTTTAGATAAAAAAAGTGTATCAGTCAAAGGTTATTACAAGAACGTGCAAGCAACAACTAAAATTACAGATATATACTGTATAGCTACAGTAGGATACTAAATACAATATCTACAAGAGTTAATAATAAAACAGATTGGCTGGCTATAGGCTAGGCTAGGTTTGGGTTAGGTCAAAAGCTTGGCAGGTTGGGTTAGGCTAGGTTAGTTTGTACAAATACCACCCTTAGCTTAAAGTAAAATCAGTCTGAGGAGAAAAAGTCAAGAATATATCTAGGGGGAAAAGATAAATGAATGCACTTAAATTTGGTAAAAAATTTGCTGGAATTTAATGTATAATCCCCCCAAAAGGTTTGTTTACAAAATGGCGTCGGCGTTAGTCTCTGTAGGCAGGTTAGTTAGTAAACAATATTGTTTATTAGCAAATTAATATGCAAAGCTTTACTTACATACAAGGCAGTTAAATAGATACTTACTACAGTAGGTAATGGGTAAAATTAGGGGCTACGATTTTATATAAAATAGTAATAAGAGAGCGTTTGTTTACAAAGCAAAAACAAAACAATAGATGGCGCTAGTGGCGCCCTGTCCGAGCAGGAGTCTTGTGATAAACACAAAGTTTATCAGTCAATACACAGCGAAATATCGTGCAGTGTTACTTACTAAGCTACAGGATGGTTAAACGTGCTCTTAACCACCTTTCATGCACAAGAATGAAGAGGATGAGTAGTTAATACTCAAATTATGATCGATATCGTGAGAGCGTTGACAGAGCGTCTGCAGCGTCTGGCGGTAGCACGGGGTGACATGTAGTGTGTTGAGATAGGGTTGAAGGAGATCTAATGCTCTTTTTGGTTCATGGTGTGTGCATGTGAGTGTTATGTCATCTGCATAGGAGGCTAAGTTTATTTGGGGCGTATTGGGTGTAGTTATATCGTGCATGTACAGATTGAAGAGTGTGGGCGATAGGACGGATCCTTGTGGGACTCCCGTTTGGAAAGTTTCTGATTTTAGATGACTGACCGGCAAAAGATACGTGTGCACATCTGCCTGCTAGGAAGTTGGCCAGCCACCTTTTTGTGTTGTTGTGCAGGTTTGTGTTGTAGATTTTGTTTGTTAGGTTGTGGCGGGGGATGGCATCGAAGGCTTTACTAATGTCGAGTGTGGCTAATAGTGATCTGTGTGGTGGTCTAGCTGAGTTTATGCCGTCAAAAGCTTTTGTGTAAGGTCTGTGAGAAGAGTGTTTGTGGAGTGCAGTGGCCTAAAGCCATGTTGTGTTGGAGCTAGGGGTAGGTCGGGTGTAATTAGTTGTAATACTAGGCGTTCCATGACTTTGGAGGGGGAGCAAAGGAGTGTGATGGGGCGGTGCGAGGAGGGTAGCGTTGGGTCTTTGTTGGGTTTGGGGAATGTGGTGATGATACCATGCTTCCAAATGTCTGGTATTGTGTTGTGTGAATAACTGTAGTTTGATATGTTAGTGAGTGCTTGTATGCCTTGTGGTCCCAGGTGTCTGAGGTGTATGTTGCTTATGTTGTCTAGGCCACAAGCGGGTGAGTGCTTGAGATTGTTGATGATATGCTTTGTCTGGTGATTGGTGAAGGGTGTATGGTCAGGGTCTGTGGGGAATTGTCTCTTACGTCGGATGACACGTCGGTCGTCTTTGTGAGGTTTTAGGTGGCTGACATGTGAGAAGTGATTGATGAGAGTGTTTGCTTGTTGTTTACATGAAGGAGTAGAGTCTGTTGTTGTGATTGCAGCATGTGATTGTGTTGTGTTGCTGTTGGAAAGTGTGATGCTGTTTAGTGTTTTGTAGAGTTTTTTGGGGTTTGTTTTGTGATCAACTGTTTGTAGAAAGTTATTCCAATTTTGTTTTTGTTGTTCTTGTATTTTGTTGTTAGTTTGGGTGTTGAGTGCTTGGATTTGTTGTGTGATGTCTTGTGTGTGGGGTACTGGGGAGTGCTTCAGTATGTCGCGTTGTCTGATGAGGTTTTGAATTTCTGGTGTGAAGTTGGGGTTGTGTCTTTTTCTGTTACCTCTTGGAATGTTTTCTTGTCAGCATTTTGGATAGTTTTATTGAGTATGTGTACAGCATTGTTGATGTTAGTGATGGTGTACTGTTTAGAGTTGTAAAGTGTTGTTCTGCCTCATTTGTGAATGCTTCCCAGTTAGCCCTTTTATAATTGGTATATGTGTGTTTGTGGCTAGCTGGGGTGAGTCTGGTTTTGGTGGTGATAATGATCGGGAGGTGGTCAGAGCCTAAGGTTCTGACCACCCTCCAGGATGTTGTGGGGGCGAGTTCTGGGGAGCAAAAGGTGATGTCTGGAGATGATGGGTTATAGAAGGCTTGGTGAGGAATATGGGTATGTTGATGGATGTCGTTAAGAAAGATGAGGTTATCAGTTTGGTTTTGTAGTACCAGCTGTCTGTCTGTGTCGGGGTTGTCGACAAACCAGGCCGACGTCTTGGCGTTGAAGTCACCACCCAGGATGATGTGTGGGGTGTTTGTGATGTGTTGAAGTGTGGTCTGTATTCATTTGGTACTGTAGGGGATGTTTGGGGAGGGATGTATGTGTTTATGATGGTTATGTTGGAGTTCTTGCCTGTGCGTATTTTAATTGATTGTATTTCTGTTGTGTCATCATTTGGGGGGAGGAGGGATTTGGTTTGTACACTGGTAACTATGTATGATATTGCTTTGTGTAGCAGGGTGATGAGTCCACCGCCCCCGCCGACAGCCCGGTCTTGTCTGATGGTGGTGAAATCATGAAATGTGGGTGTTTTTTGTGTTGTGCGAAGTTTTGTTTCTTGTAAGATGGCAATGTGTATGTTGTGTTGTTTGTTGAAGTGTGAGAGTTTGTGTTTCTTTGTGTTGATGCCATCTATGTTCAATTGGAGAATATTAATGTTTTGTGCACGATGTATGTTGGGTGCTGCTGCACGAGGATGGGGTGGGGGTACAAAGTACAAAGGAGTACAAAGGAAATCAAGCAACAACAAATCTAGTGACCCTTCTAGGTTGCTTGTCCTCCAAAACACTGAGGACCAAGTGTCCAAACAGTGGTTTAGAGTGGGTAAGGGAACATTGGAAAGGGAATTACTGCCCTGGAACTAATGTCAGTGGCAGGATTAGGAAGTTAGTAGAGGACAGATGGGTTAGTAACTGAGGGGGGGATAAAATAAAGTTATTCATTTACAAACGCAGTCAGTCGCGGGTTTGACGAGAGATATTTGTCTAGGCGGAGTATAAATGAATCAACGGTGATGCAGTCTATAACGTTTCGGGAAAGCCCATTCAACAAGTTGACAACTCGATTGAAGAAGAAATTCTTAGATTCGTGTGAGTTAAAAGATTTACCAATAATTTTGCAACCGTTTCCCCGCGTGTAATTAGATTGGTCGATAGTGAAGTACTTACTACAGTTCATATTGTCGATGCCTTTGATGATTTTGAACACTTGAATTAAGTCACCTCTTAATCTGCGCTGGGTTAAAGGAAATAGATTTAATTCTCTAAGACGCTCTTCGCTCTTCGTATGGTTTGTTCTTTAGGCTAGGTATCATTTTGGTAACTCTACGTTGAACTCGTTCTAGCTTGTTTATATCTTTTTGGTAATAAGGGCACCAGGATTGAACGCAGTATTCCAGAAGAGGGCGGACTAAGGAATTGTAAAGGGTTAGGATAACTTCTTTGGATTTATGCTCAAATGACCTGCCAATAAATCCAATTATTTTGTTTGCCTTCTTAACAACTTCTGAACATTGTTGACTCGGTTTTAGGTTACTCGATATTGTTACTCCCAGATCGGTTTCTCTGTTTACATTCTTAAGCTGAGTGCCATTCATCGAATAGTTTGCTTTCTCATTTAGGTATCCGACATGTAGTACTTTACATTTATCCGCATTGAAACTCATTTGCCAAATTTGGGCCCAACATGACAATTTATCTAGATTGTGTTGCATATCGTCAACTTGTTCTTTTGAGAGTACGCTATTTGCAATTTTTGTATCGTCAGCAAATTTGGAGATTGTACAGGTGAAACCCTCATCTATGTTGTTGATGTAAATTAGAAAGAGAATTGGTCCTAGTACCGATCCCTGGGGTACCCCGCTACTTACATTGGTCCATTTAGATGCCTTACCGTTTATGACTACCCTTTGCTTTCTGTTGCTGAGCCAATTTTCTATCCATTTCAACACACCGTCTTGAATTCCATGCGCTTTTAGTTTTAGCAGTAAACGTTTGTGGGGAACTTTGTCAAAGGCCTTTTGAAAATCAAGGTATATAATATCTACAGCTTTACTCTCATCGTAGAGGTTGAGGATATCGTGGAAGAAGTCTAAGAGGTTTGTTAAACAGGAACGTTTTTTACGAAAGCCGTGAGGAAGGGGGTGGGGGTGGGGGTGAGGGAGGGGCTGGGGGTTGGGATGGGTGAGGTGGGGGTGGAGATTGGGGAGCCGGGTGATGGGGTTGGAATGGATTAGGATGGGGTGTGGTGTGTTGAGTTGAGGATGTGGATGGTATGGGAAGGTTAGGTGGGTTAGGGAGGAGAGGTGGACGGGTTTTAGGGGGGGGAGTGGATGATATGGGAAGGTTAGGTGGGTTGGGGAGGAGAGGTGGACGGGTTTTAGGCGAGGGATTTGACTGGGAGAGGGAGGGGCATGAGGAACAGGTGCAGGTGTTCGTGTAGTGTTTCTTGGAGGCAAGTGTTGTGCAGGTGAAGTGGGTCCAGTTCCTGCATGAATTGCAGAGAACTGAACCCTTAGTGTGGCAACTCGAAGTGATGGGTTTTGAGCAAGTTGGACATATGTATGTGTAGTGGGTCCTGGGTTGCTCTCAATGTCTCCGGCTAGATAGAAGAAGTCTTCGAGAAATGACAGCCGGAGAGTCATTTCTCGGTGTAGGAAAACTGTGTGATGTGTGTGTGTGGTGTGAGAGGTGTGGAAATTCCCGGCGCGACCAAAGCCGCTCCAAGGACCCGTGCCCCCAGGGAGGGGGCAGGGGATGGTTGTGACGGTTTGGCTCCCGCAACTGCTCCCCGCGGCAGGCATCCGGTTGTCATCCACTGGTCTTTGATCTCGTCTCCGGCCGTGGAGGGTCGGCAGCCATCCGCGGTTGGCAGCTCCGGGAGGTGGTCCCACGGCGTAGACGCTGCCACATCAGGAAGAGTAGTGGATGTTGGTGTACCACTGATGAGGGACAGAAACGATTGCAAGTTTCCTGTATTGCTGTTCGGTGATGATGCAGTTCTGATGAGCGATAGTGAATGGGAGTTGCAGGGTCTGGTAAATATGTTTGGAACATTGTGTGAAAAACGGAATCTGAAGTTAAATGCGGGGAAGAGTAAAGTTATAGTCTTTGAAAGGGGTGCAGCCACAGAGTGTTAGGTGAGGTTGAACGGTCAGGCTATGGAAAATGTCAGCTCATTTAAGTATTTGGGCAGTGTGTTGCGTATGGATGAAGAAGTTCGGATGAGGGTGCAACAGAGGAAGAGGGTTGTAGGAACGCTGAAAGCAGTAACAAGAAATAGAGTGGTCAGCATGGAAGTAAAGAAGTCCTTGCAGTGTGGTAATCCCAACATTGACTTACGGAAGCGAAGCATGGATGTTGGTGGAGAGATTCAAACCAAGAGTAAGCGGAGTGGAAATTTGTTACTTGAGAGGTGCGTGCGGAGTTACATGAAGAGATAGACAGACGAATGAGGAAGTACGATACAGGTGTGGTGTCATGCAAGATATGCTGGAAGGTGTGAAAAGGTTCACCTTGAGATGGTTCGGCCATGTGGAACATATGGGAAGCGAGATAATTACTATTAGAGTGTAGAGAGTGATTTGGAAGGACAGAAAGGGAGAGGTAAACCGAGTGAGAGGTGGAAGGATGGAGTTAAGAAGTATATGAGCGAAACTGGTGCTGGATGGAAGAAGGGGCCCCGCCCCGCCCCGTCAACCGACTGGGGACAGAGGTGCATTGTGACGTGGCGTTCGTGGCCACTCCTTTGGGGATCACAGCGTCCGGCAATAGATAAATTGATAACCAAAGAGAGTGAGAGAAATAAAATAATATATAAATACTCAAACAGAAAGATTCAGATGTTAAGACAGAAAAATAAAAAAAGAACGAATATTGAAATAAAAAAGGAAAGAGAGAGAGGGGAGAAGGAAAGATTAATGCCGCATTAAAAAACTACAAAACAAAATAATAAATATGACACGACCTACTGCTATATGAAACACTGAAAAGAAGGAGAGTGTTTAGAGAAGAAAAACAAAACGAATACATATAGAATATTCACAAAAAATAACGAGGGAGAAATGTATACAAAATCGAGCGCCGAAAAAATGCGAAGTTCAGATGTATAGTAATCGGAGTCATGCATAACTATTTGATGTGTGCAGCGGAAACCTACAAGTGAAACAAATTTATATATGATGTTCTGTGCTCAATAGGGAGAGAGAAAGAGAGATGGGGGGGGGGGGGATGGGAATGTACAGAGAGAAGGAGAGGGTTACAAGGAATAGTAATCTCAAAATATTTGCGATCCATACCGGGGAGGTAATTGAAGTGGAAACAGAGAACTGTGTAAAACACTGCAATCATTGCAAGGTATGCAAAGCATTGTCTACTCTCTTTTTTAACTTCTCTGCTAAAGAGCTACATCTCATTATCCCTCTCACGCATAGATACGCAAATCGCGAATTCAGGAAG